>JAAALK010001822.1:27214-94086 GCA_019279435.1 Zizania palustris | reverse complement strand
CACCGGAGTGTCAAAGAGCTTCAAGATATTAAGAATGATCTCAGTAACTTTGCTACACTCACGGTGCCTGTTGCAGACGAAACCCTACTCCTCTACCTTGCAGCTACTGGCTCTGCTGTCAGTGCAGTCCTTGTTAGAGAGGTTGATTTCAACGGGAAGTTGGTACAGAATCCAGTTTATTTTGTGTCCGAAGCATTGTCCGGAGCAAAAACAAGATATTTCGAGCTTGAGAAATTCACTTATGCTCTGATAATGGCTTCGAGGAAGCTAAGGCATTATTTCTTGGCACATAATGTAATTGTACCAACTTCGTATTCTTGGGAGATATGCTCCGAATTAAGGATTCCACTGGAAGAATTGGGAAGTGGGCTGTTGAGTTAGCACCCTTCGGCATATCCTTTGTGGCAAGAACAGCAATTAAGTCGCAAGTGTTGGCGGACTTCGTGGTAGAGTGGACTCCCCTTGCAGCATGGGCTCCGGAGAAGCCAAGTGAAGGGATTTGGACTATTTAACTCTGATGGAGCTTTCCAAGCATCTGGAGCAGGTGTTGGAGCTGCGATAATTTCGTCTTCAGGGCAAAAGGCAATGTACTCTGCAAGACTCAACTTTAAGTCTACGAAATATACAGCGGAGTATGAGGGAATTTTATTGGGACTTCGAAAGGCACGTGATCTAGGGGCTACAAGAGTTGTTATTAACACAAATTCTCAGATTGTAGCAGGGCACGTAGACAAGAGTTTCCAAGTTCGACATCCACAGCTTGCAAAGTACTTAGAAGAAATCCGAAAGATCGAAGCAGCATTTAAAGGGATTTCCATTCGGAGTATACCTAGAGTAGAAAATATGCAAGCTGACATCTTAGCAAAAGCTGCAGCCGGAGCTATGGACATACCCGAAGAAGCTTTTTATGAAGAACTCAGTACACCTTCGGTGCGACAAATTCCTGCTGCGGAAGTCCTTTGCATTCCAAGTACAGATTGGCGAAGTTCAATCATGGAATTGTTGCAAGGAGAAGCAAATATGTCCGAAGGGCCACAACTTTTGAGGTTAAAGCTTAGAACTCAGAATTATCACATAATCAACGGTATTTATACAAGGCCGGAGTATGTTCCCCTCTGCTCTGATGTATATCTCAAGCCGAAGGTCAAGAAATTCTTCGAGAAATTCATGAAGGACTTTGCGGTAGCCATCTGGCCCCTCGAGCTTTGGCAGGAAAAACACTTCGCCAGGGGCTTTATTGGCCTACAATAGTAGCTGATGCAGAGAGCTTGGTCCGCACCTTGCCAAGGATGTAAGTGGATGGGACGAAGAAGTCATCGCCCACCAACAGCTCTTCAAGTCATTGCCGTAGTATGGCCCATGGCCAGATGGGGCATGGATCTTATTGGTCCGTTCCCAGCAGCAAAAGGAAATTTGAAGTTTGCAGTGGTAGCAATCGAATACTTTTCAAAGTGGGTCGAAGCAGAGCCCCTAACAGCTATCACTTCGAATAATGTTCAAAAATTTTTCTGGAAGAATATTATATGTCGGTTCAGGGTGCCTCGGCAGCTGACAGTGATAATGGAACACAGTTTGATGCAGAACCCTTCAGGAAATTCTGTGAAGACCTAGGCATTCAACTATGTTTTGCTGCAGTAAGACATCCTCAATCTAATGGAGCTGTTGAAAGAGCCAATGGTAATATCTTGTCAGGGCTGAATCGAAGAATAGTGGGATTGGCAAAGGATTGTGGACCGAAGAGCTCCCAAAGATCCTATGGTCCATCCGGACAACTCAGACAAGGTCTACCGGCTTCACTCCTTTCAGACTATTATTTGGAGATGAAGCTATGACACCAACAGAGCTCAAAGGAGGATCACTTCGCAGCACCGAACCGGAAATAGAAGGAGAAAGGCAAACTTCGCTGGATTTAACAGAAGAGACAAGACTTCGAGCTGTGTCAAATTTGTCAAAGTATCAGCAGCAGACGAAGACTTGGTTTGACCCGAATGTCAAGATTAATGAACTTAGGCCGGGTCATCTCGTTTTGCGAAGTATCATAGCGCCAGGAAAATTAGGAAATAAGTGGGAAGGTCCATATTTAATTGTTCGCTCAGGGCATCCTGGTTCTTTTAAGTTAGCTAATTTGGAAGGTGACGAGTTAGCGCATACATGGCATGCGGAGCACCTAAATCAATACTTCGCATAGGGGCTCCTTGTAATCATTTGTAAACACTTTCCAAATCAATAAAGCATATGGTTCAGATAATGCCTACCCCTCATAAACTTCCCACTTCCTAGTGGACGCACTGGAATATCGGAGTTGACCGAGAGGGAAGTGTCATTAATTTGAATCATATTTTCGGACTTCGGACCACTGGTCCGAAGTTTCCGACGTGGTGGGCTGAAATAATCCGGAGTCCAAGCCACCGGCTTGTAGGCATCCGTAAAAAGAGCCCGAGACCACAGAATGCGGAGTCCAAGCCACCGGCTGGTAGACATCCGTAAAAAGAGTCCAAAGAGACCAAATGATGCGGAGTCCAAGCCACCGGCTTGTAGGCATTCGTAAAAAGAGTCCAAGGAGACCACTTGCGAACTCCAAACCACTGGTTTGACAGAATTCACAAAAAGAGCCGAAGGAGGCCAAAACAAAACAGAGTTTGAGCCCATGAGCTTTGAATGTCTGTTAAAAAAGTCCAAAGTGACAAATCATTTAGGACACTAAAGTGTCCGGAAAGTTGTCCAAAGTGATTTCTTTCAAAACATAAGGTACTAAGTTACCAATCTTCAGACTCTAGATAGTCGAAGACATTTTATAAGATTTTAACCAATCTTTAAATTGCTGAGGGGCTCCGAATCCCCAAAATTGTACTCCTAAGTTTTTCTTTGCGCCTAACCATCTTTGAATATAGTTTGAAGTTGCTTACGCCCAAAGAGGGGCTGGTAAATAGGGAGACAATTTTAAATCGATATTTATTATTCGAACAAATATGATACGTCATGAAAAATCAGTGTCTATACCGAAAAGGAATCGAAGACCCCTTCGATCTCTAGAGCTAAGGTTGGAACGATTAGTTCCAGAGCTGGGAGTTCTAACAACTTTACGTTTAACTCTCCTACCTCCCTTCGAAGCTCTAAAGTCTTTCTGTTCTTGTTGAAGCTCGGCCCAAGTTCGAAGTAGTTTGCGGCTCCTTTCCCCCCTTCCAAGTTCTTCGGGTTTTTTGCCTTGAGCTTTATCTTCATCCTCGGTCCATGCAATGTCTTCAGAAGACGAAGTTTCCAAGTTAACTTCTTTTTGTTCCTCTTTAATATAAGACAATATGTCTTTGCTTACTTCGGGCGTAATCGCACCGGAGCTATCCCGAGGAACTAAAAATTGAGGGCGCTTGTGAAGTTTTAAAATATCAAAGGTAGCCCATAGTAGGCGGAGTTCTTCGTTAACGTCTAACACTTCGACATCTTCCATATGAGGCAAAGCCTAAAAACATGATAAGTAAATTTTCATTCATAAATGTACAAAAGCATGATGTTTTACATAGTCGAAGATCCTAAGATAAATCTAAACCTGCGGGTTTGGCGGAGGCTGGCTGCTCGAAGCTTGTGACCGAGCTTGCTTTTGGTGTTGCCCTTCATCAATCCAAGCCTTGATCGCAGAGAGACCTTCGGCTCTCCATGAAGTTTGGAAGGTTTGCCAAGCAGCGACCACACCTTCGGAAGGAGTAAGAAGCTGATTGTCATCAAAGGTAATGGGAGCCGCCCCTGCGTTCGGAGTTATCGATATGCCCAGATCTTCGTAGTAACGAAGTATGCCGATAGCAGCCACTTGTCCGGAGATTTCTCCATACCAAATGCCTGCTGTCTTCATTTGCTTCGCTGCTCCTTGGATCCTCTTCAGTCGTCTTAGCAGGGGGATGTTGTCATCTGAAGGAAGCGTCCCAGTAGTACCAAAGTACTCTAGAACACCTAGCAGTTGGTTCATAACCTCCGCAGCTACCTTCTCTGACTTCAGCTTGTCTTCGATTAAGGCATCTTTCGCCGAAGTTAATTCTTCTACCACTCCAGAGAGCCTAGCTGCCTCCATAGCTAAAGTATTTTTCTGGTTGAGTAGGTGGCTAGCTTCCTCGACATCTTTGGCTTTTTCTTCTCAGAGCCTGACAAGCTCAGCTCCCGCCATAACATGCTCTGCCCGCATCTTTTCAATTTCTGCTCGAAGGACAATTTGTTCTGCTTCGAGCTCTTTATTCGCAGTTTCAGAGATTTGTCTGGCCCTGCGCTCCGCTGAAACCATGTTGTCTAAGTGGGAAACCCGACCTTCGGAGACATTAAGATTTCGCTGAAGCGTGGTAATTTCCTCCCGAAGGCGAAGGCTTCCGCGTTCATTTGAAATGTTCGCAGCTCGGGCCAAGACTATTTGCTACAAAGAGAAAAAACCAAGGTGAGAAATTATTTGTATATAAGATTAATTTTTCTTTACAGATACTTCGTACCTGGTACGCTGCACGCTCCATAGCAGCGTTGAGCTCCGAACTCTCAGCCTCGCTCAAGATAGCTACCAAGTCTGTCTCCCTGACTTTGCGGCTAGCTCGGTTCAAAGGCTCGAGCAAAGTCCGAAGTCCGGTTCTTCGCTCCAAGAAAGGAGCTAGAAGAGGGAGCTTACTCAAGGCCTGCTGGTCATCTTCGTTCGACGAGAAGCCGGAGCGCGGGGCCGTATCTTTTGGAACTTCGGTAGACCGACCCCCTCCGTAGATTAGCTTTCGTCTGTTGATTCAGACGAAGTTGATCCTGAGCTCGGAGCAGGGAGGTGGTCCATCTGGCCTTTGCCTTTCCAGGTCCCATTTGAGCGACTTCTGGAATCGGCTCCGAAGTTGTGGAAGGCCCAAGAATCGTATCTTCCAGACGACCCTCTTCCACGGGAGTAGATCCTGTTGAAACAAAGGTATTATACATTGTATAATTTCGCAGGAAAAAGAACAAAAGAATTATGTGAAGTTTACCTCCGACGTCTTGTCGACGGGTGAGCATTGGACTGCTTGGCGGGTCGAAGGCTACTCCAAAGTCTTCGTCGGAGTCTACAGTCAAATCTTCTACTGTTGGAGCATCTTCGGGAATGGTCGTTGTTGCTTCACCTAGAATCGAAGTTGATTCTATAGCAACTTCAACACCGCTTTCGTTCATAGGGGCTCCATCCTGTGGTAAATTCTCTTGAGCAGCCGGAGTCCTCATTTTCTCAAGGTTGTCTTGAGACTCCGGCATGCTCGCAGCATCATCAATATTTGCATCTGTTTTGGCTGCATCCTTGTCGATCAAGTCAACAAGCATTCTGCCTTCATCCTCCGAGGAACCGGAGACCGAAGCTATTGGGCTTGGAGATGCAACAACTCTTGGCTTTCGAGCTATGTTTTTTGATGGAGTCTTGGCAGAGCTCGAAGCTCCAGCTTTGGCTTTTCTCTTTTTGGGCCCTTTCTCCGAAGGCACCCAATCCAAAGAGGGGGGCGTAAGAACTTCGAGTAGCCCCCATACTCGGTTGGACCGCTCCCAAGTACTAACCAATTTAATCCTCCATTCCTTCTCGGCCGGAGTCGGGACGCCCAGAATCTTCTCCGAAGCTCGTACAATCTGCTCTGAAGTTATAGGGGCTGAAGAGGCTGAAAAAATGAGTTAAGTTGGTTATTTCTTCGAATGAATATACGTGACATATGTTGTTTTCGAAGTTACCTGCAGGGCTCGAGTTCGAAGAAATCTTGCGAAGGCCGCCCTCTAGATCTTCCTCGAAGGTGATTGGCCAGTTGGCCATCAGAGGAGGGATTTGGAGTCCAATGAACTCCTCTGCCAGATCCCTCATACTCAGGCGATGGCTGATGCGTTGGAGAAGGCTAAGCCGGGCTTCAAGCTGGCCTAGGTCTGGGTGGACAAGGGCTTCCTTCCGGAAGTTTATGTCCCGAAGAGGTCCCGCTAGTTGGCTTCCTGCCCCAACTTCGGCGTAAAACCAGCGAAGGATCCAATCCGTGTACCATCTGGCTTTGATGGCTTTGGCTGGAAACCGAAGGGCATATTCGTCTCGAAGTCGGAAGTTAATACTTCCGAAGGCCACCACTATCTTCTCACCTCCGGGGCCTACGAAGGTCTTGGGTTGGCACGAAGCTAGATGTAAAGCTGCGAAGATTTCCGCTCTGCCTTCGCATCCTTCGGCTCGCAACGCCCACCCGAAGATAGAAAGGCGTGGTATCGCATTCGGAGAGAGTTGGGGGAGAGTAACGTGGAATAAATCTAGTACCTCGGCCAGTAAGTCAACAGCCGGAAGCCCTAATCCAGCTTCGAAGAAGGCTTCGAAGACAACCAATTCTCCGGGCCTTGGCGACGGAATAACTTCTTTCCCAGGTTTGCGAATCATGATCCCAGAACTGATTTGCCTTCTATTGCAGCCGCGAGAGATTCCCTCTTGCAGGTTGAGGGCCCCAACTGATAGGACTGATCCACGTACTTCGTCGACGCCGGGAAGAGATCATGAGGATTGTTGCATTGGGGATTTCTCCCTGGCACCGCCATCGCTGCCACTGCTGCTGTCGGAGTTGTCGTCGCCAATGTCACAGCCGCCGCTGCTGCCACAGCATGCTGCCGAGCCAAGGCTGAAGCCGCTCCAGGAACCTTGAAACTGGTTTTCCGCCATGGGATTGCACGGGTTGCTTCAGAGGAAAAACGTGGCTAGGGTTTGTCTGATGGCTTGTTTGCACTAAAGCGGTGGAAAGGTACTCGAGAAGGGTCTGGGCCCTCTATTTATAGCCCAGACCACGATTTTTTACCGTTTGCATCTGCCGTTTCGCATTCTTAACCGTTATTTTGTTGCGGAGTTAACGCATCGCGTAAGTTCCGTTAGAAGGAAAAGCCAACGGCTATTTCTTCCAAGTATAAAAAGGTTTTCGGACTTCTCGAGTTAATTCTAAGATAGTTCGAATGTAATTTTCTTAGAAGCTGATTCGAAGTTTTACATTTCCGCGTATTTCGCAGATGGATTAAATCTGCTAATCCCTACGCATGATTATTTTTCATGCGTATACTGCTCTCCTAACTTGCTCAGATTTGATTCATATACATGTGACTGATTTTGTTGCTCAGAATCTGGTTTTCTGGTTCAATTAGCATCTGTAGATTTTGACTGAAAGTTTTGTATCTACAGTAAGTAGATTGTGTATTGAATAGAGATCTTTCTGTTCTGAAGTGAAATGATTTACTGATTTTCTACAGTTTCAGTTTGTTCTTTTTGTGAGTATTCTGTTCAAAATATTGTTCTGAATTCAACATCTCTGTTTGCAAATTCTGAAGCATTTCTGATGATTGTTCTCTAATGAAAGGTATTATGTATCTGATCTGAGATTGATGAATTAGTTCTTGTTGTGTCGAAGATTTTACATGTAATATGTTTTGATATTCATCAGGTTGTTTCACAGTTTCTTCAGACTGTTTTCAATTCAGATCCAGGAGATTTATTCCCCTGAAAAAAACCTTACCGTGAATAGTGTTCAGAAGTTGGTTCAATCGTGTTTTAGTGCATGTTGTGTTTACTGTTCAACATTAAGAAGTGTTAGATCTCAGAGTTTGTTATGAATTGAAATTAATCTGTGTTTGATGTATACAAGTTGATTCAAATCTTGAGTGTTAAATCTAACTGAAATTTTCTAATACTATTCACCATCCGACAAACCTTCTTACTATACAAGAATTCTGAATTCAAATCTGAGTTGAGTTCAAATTGTGTTCCTGAACTTCTGATTAATTCTGATTACTTGAAATGCTTTGATGAAGTGCAGTTCATGTTCTGAAGTTAGTAATTTCATGTTCTGCTTACTCTTAAAGATTATGAATCTATTGCTCTACTTGTTGAATATTCAGATTCAAGCATTGTGGAAAGATTTCGAATTATTGTATACTGATCTGAAACTGATTTGAAATTGAAATTGGCAATTTGATTCAGATTATTACAAATGCACTTTATTGGAATTACCATTACTATTCATCATACGAAAAATTTTAGAAGTGAATGAATCCTATTTGTGATTAATTTGAAACAATCTGAGTTAATTTTTAAACTTAAATTTGATCTCTAGAGTGAGTGTTTCGATTGTTGCTGTTTAAGAATCTTGAATCAAAGCTGATTTGTGATTTTTCCATCTTGAGGAGCTCAACTTTTGTATTGATCAGTTTGAAACTTGAATTTTAGTTCTTAGAGGTGCGTTGGGTGATTTGATTATGCCATCACTTCGAAAGAAAGTGTCGAGGCACCTATTCACCACCCCTCTAGTCGCCATTCCGATCCCACACTTTTTCACTTGGATGCTAATACACAACTTGATCATATTATGCTGAAAATTAAAATAATGAAAATAAAAAAATGAAAATGAAGTGAAAACTATTTGATACTTTTGCCATCTTGCGCTAAAATTGAAAAGATCTAGGTTGGTTTGCATTGTTGCACTAATTTGTTCTAGATTGCTTACCATAGCACTTCGGTACGAACTGTGACATTGAAGTGTATACCAAGACCAATGATTTAAGCTTCTGATAGTTTCAACCCATGCTTAGCTTGGTCGGTTAGCATA
The DNA here is from genome assembly GCA_019279435.1 of Zizania palustris. NCBI lineage: Eukaryota > Viridiplantae > Streptophyta > Magnoliopsida > Poales > Poaceae > Zizania > Zizania palustris. Next base: position 85,513 of record JAAALK010001822.1, on the reverse strand, counting down.
AGGTTTACTGGTAAACAACCCCTGGCACATAAATGAAAAATAAAAAGTTTAAATTCATTGCATATTAAGTTTGCTAAAGCTCCTTGTAGTGGGATATGCTTATCTGGTTACTATTTGATTAGCTTTTGCATCTCTTACCTTGTCATGTCTAGTATGCTAGTCTGAGTATTGATGCTTTTATTTGCTAAAAATTGAAAAAACTTGCTCATGTTGTTACTTAGATTGTATACATCTGAGATTGTCACACAGTACTTTAGGACAGTATTCGAGGCACAATGCTTGTTTGTACTATAATTGGATTTAATCATATTCTAGAAGCATTGAATTTACACTTTATCCTCACATCTCATGTTGCTATCTTGATGTCTACATTGCCAAAGGGGACAGTTATATGCTTTTGCTTTTGCATGCTTGTTTTTAAGTTTTAATTTCTGTTTTACCACCAACTCCTTTATCATGTGACATGCTTATTTTTGTTCTCTTCAGAACATTCATGGTCACTTGTGTGCTGAACATGCAATTTACTTCTTTTATCTTTTATCTGTGGTTTTAGTTTTATGATGAGTGATTGACAAAGTTGGTTGTGTTGATTGTTGGTTGTCTGTGTTAGAGTTGCATGAAGTTGTGTGTTTTGCCTGTCTCATGTGTGCAGGGTTGAGATGCTTGTCAACTGTCGATGGCGAGTGATTAGGGTTAGATAGGGAATCGAATGCCAGATGGTCGAGGATGCCAGTTGAAGTTGAAGGTGATATCAGGCGTACGCATGGAGACAAGGAAAGACATGGGAGAACAGATGATCGAGATGAAGGGTTGATCAATTTAGCGAAAGGGAAGACAGTGCAAGTGACAAGGCAGCTTGAGGGATTGAGAGTGGGAGAGACTTGCTGGCAGTCGAGTTCATGGACTGACGACAACTATCGAAGATCTGGGAGGCTTTGTCTGTTTTTGCGGAAAACCGTCACATTTCAAAATGTTTTTTAATTCCAATAAATAGGAGTTAATTTTTTTGTTTAATAGTATAGATTAAGTGTAGTATTTTGGTATGTTGGGGGAAATTACTCCATTTCCAGGGCTTAAAGATTAATCCTTCAAAGGCTGAAGCATACTCCGAAGCTAGTGATCAGTGGTTCGAAGGGTGAGTCACCATGTCGAAGGGTGCAGCGATGCGAAGCCTTGGTGAACCCTCCGAATGGAAGATAGAGGCCCCGAAGCCGAAGGACAAGATTGATGGGATGTCCAGCTTATCCATCTACCTTGTAGTATTTTACCTTTTATAACCTTGTTTATGGTACCGAATGGTTTCCACTATGTCGGTTGTAATCTAGGGGTAAATAGGTCTTTTCCTTATGCCTTTTCACCTATAAATACCCCCCTTTGTACCCTGTAAAAGGGGATCTAGAACAAGTTGTTCATTACACTCATTTGGACCACTCGAGTTATTATCCAATTCGGAGGCTCGAGGTAGTCCTAAAACGCAAACTTCTTGTTTGTCCGTTCTTGATCTCAGAGAACCTGTTGGCGTAACATTTGCACCAACAGTTGGCGCCGTCTGTGGGGAACCAAGTTCTAAAAGCTTGTTCTCTGCTGCTGACTGCACTTCGAAGAGCACTTACGGAGGGAGCCTCGGAGTCTCAAGATTCCGCGCACCCTTCAGTTAAGGGCTTCTTAGTACAGCCCGAAGGCCTTCACTCGACCTTTCGAGTCGTTCGAAGTCCTCCGTCTCCAAGACCTCTTCGTGGCTAGCTATGCCTCCGAAGCGAAGTCAGGCTTCGGGTCCTCTCCGAAGGTCCCCTAGGACCACAGGAGCTGGACCCTCGGCTACTCCGGCGATTCCTGCCGAGGCTGCTGGGCGTCGAGCACCCCGGGGCCCTCGAGCTCCTCCTACGGTGCTTCAGACCGATTACGTCAGCTCTCGAGACCCGGAGGTGCCCTCCGACGAAGACGAAGACCTTCCTGAAACCGAGGCTACGCAACTAGCCAAGCTTCAGGAGGAAGTAGCCAGGTGGAGGCAAGAGGCCGCCGATCGCCTCCGCACTCAAGCTTCCACCGAAACTCCAGAAGGGCCTCAAGACGGTGGTACCCACAATCTCCCTGAAGTTATCCAAGTCCCGGAGGAGGCCGAGAATGCATCCTTCGATGACGAGTCTCCATTACATTCGGATTTACAAAGAGTGCCTTTCGACCCCAGGTTCAAGGCCTCGAAACTGCACAAGTACTCCGCGGGGTCGGATCCCGGAGAGTTCGCCCGCTCATATGCCCTGGCAAAGTGTTTCCCCCTCGCCCTCGAAGGCATGGCACTTCGCTGGTTCTGGTCCCTGAAGCCAGGATCGATCAGTTCCTGGGAGCAGCTGAAGAATAAATTTGTGAGTAACTTCCAAGGCACCTTCGTAGCCCCGATGTCCACAGGAAGTTTGTTCCAGGTGAAGCAGCGGGTAGGAGAAACACTCCGGGAGTACTTCACGTGCTTCGCCCACACCAAGTCACAGATCAAGGGCCTGTCTACCTCTTCGGTAGTCGACGCCGCCCGCGAAGGGGTGCTAAACACCGACCTCCTTAGTAAGCTGCATCGGAAGCCGGTGACCTCTGTACAGCTAATGGCATACTTCGAACAGTATGCCAAAGCGGAGGAAGGCTGTCTTCGGCGAGCTGAAGCACCATCACCCACCCTCCGAGAAATAAAGATGGAGATCAAAACCTCCACTCCCCTGTAGCCTCCTCAAGACAACCGCTTCAATGAGCACAAGCGGGGAAAGAAGTATTTCGTTCGGAGGTGCTAAACATTGCACCTTCTGCTCCGAAGGCACCTGCCAATTTCCAGCATGTGAAGAATTTCAAGGCTGGGCCGCCGAAGCCTCAAGAAAGGGTGCCTGGCAGGCGCCAGAGTTTTTTCTGTTGCGTGCATGGCGACAATAGAAGCCATGACACGAAGGATTGCAAGGCAGTGTTGGCCCTTCGGGGCGACTACCTTGAACAAGTACCGGGTGGGGTACTTCGGACCGAGCCCCAACATCGACACGGTCGGAGCCTGTACAAGCTGTGGCCCGAGCCGGTGCCCTTGAAGCCCCCATACGGCTGCCGGTGGCCAACATTATGCCACCACCAAAGCAGGAAGACCCACAGGACCGCGGCAAGAGAGTGGTCCTGCCCATCTCCGGAGGGGGGACCTTCGGAAGCATGTCCAAAAGGCAGCGGCGCGAGTACGTCCGCGATGTCGGGCACATTGGGACCTCAAGTTCCGCCGAAGGGATGCAAGAGTGGTCCCACGTACCCATCTCATTTACCGCCAACGATGTTGTGGGGGTGAAGTTCCCCCATACTGACCCATTGGTCATTTCTGCTGATATAGCAGGAGTGGAGGTCCGAAGGATCCTGGTAGATGGTGGGAGCTCCGCTGACATACTCTTTGTCCAGGCCTTCGATCAGATGTGCATACCTCGAAAACATCTACTTCCAGCGGCCCTGGCCGCTGCAAGGGTTCTCAGGACAGCCTCTCGATTCCCTCGGCCAGATAGGCCTCGAGGTTGCCTTCGGAGAGGGGCCTCTAGCCGGATAGAAGAGGTGATCTTCGACGTTGTCGACGCTCCATATGCTTACAATGCAATCTTCGGCCGAGGGATGTTGAACCAGTTCGGAGCTATAGTGCACCATAATTACCTTTGTCTCAAAATGCCCACGCAAGGTGGAGTGCTTACTATTTCATGAGACCAAGCTGTAGCCCGGAGGACGGAGTATGGCCATGGGCAGCCGTTGGATCCCCGGCAAGTGCATAATGTGGCGGAAAGCATCGAAGAAGTGCCGGAGGCCTCGAACCCTTCGAAGGGATCCTCGCTCAAGCCAAGCCCAGAGGGAGATGTCGAAAGATGGCAAAGAGTATCCAGTGCAGTTCGGCAGAGGGCTATCCCCGGAGATAGCTACTTCGTTAGAAGAAGTCATCAAGCAAAATCTGGACGTCTTTGCTTGGACCGACGAAGACATCACTGGGGTCGATCGAAGCATCATCGAGCATAGTCTGCTCGTCAACCCGAAGGCCAAGCCAGTGCGCCAGGGGCTCCGCAAGCTATCAGCAGAAAGAGCAAGCCTCACTAAAGCATAAGTAGAGAAATTATTAAAAGCTGGCAATATCAGGGAAGTAGCCCATACCGACTGGTTGGCTAACCCTGTTTTTGTAAGGAAGAAGGATTCGAACAAATGGTGCATGTGTATTGACTTCACTTCATTAAATAAAGCATGCCCGCGAGACCCCTACCCGATGCCCCGAATAGATGAGCTGGTAGATTCCACAGCCGGCTCCGAATTGCTAAGTTTCCTCGACGCTTATTCCAGATATCATCAAGTATGGCTGAAACACGAAGACGAAGCCAAGACAAGCTTTATAACTCCTTCCGGAGTATTTTGTTATGTGAGAATGCCTTTTGGACTGCGGAATGCCGGAGCCACCTTTTCTCGTTTAATAGCTAAGGCCCTAGGTCATCAGATAGGCCGGAATGTCGAGGCCTATGTGGATGATATTGTAATAAAAAGTGCTCAAAAGCACCAGCATAGCTTAGACCTAGCTGAAACATTTGAGAGCCTCCGAGCATGTGGAGTACACCTCAATCCGGAAAAATGTATATTCGGGGCGCAAGCAGGAAAACTGCTAGGGTACTTAGTTTCGAGCAGGGGAATCGAAGCTAGCCCGACACAGATAAGCGCGCTACAAAGGATGGCTCCGCCAGAGAATTTGAAGCAAGTTCAGAAGCTAGCAGGAAGGCTCGCAGCTCTTAGCAGGTTCTTGGCCAGGTCAGCAGAGCGGAGCCTCCCAATTTTCAAAGCACTAAAGGGGTCCGAAAGCTTTCAGTGGACACCGGAGTGCCAGAAGAGCTTCGATGATATAAAGGCATACCTCGGAAGATTATCAATTCTGACTGTTCTACTTCCAGAAGAAACACTGCTCCTTTATCTTGCAGCAACAAGTTTAGCGGTAAGCGCAGTATTGGTCCGGGAAGTCGAGCTTAAGGAAAAGCTAGTCCATAACCCAGTTTATTTTGCCTCGGAGGCATTATCTGGAGCTAAAGTCAGATACTCCGAGATCGAGAAGTTTGCTTATGCCCTAGTAATGGCCTCGCGAAAGCTAAGGCATTATTTCTTGGCGCATAACCTAATCGTCCCTACATCGTATCCTCTTGGAGATATGCTCCGAAACAAAGATTCTACGGGCAGGATTGGAAAATGGGCTGTCGAGCTAGCACCCTTCGGAATCTCCTTCACGGCAAGAACAGCTATTAAATCTCAAATTATAGCCGACTTTGTAGCAGAGTGGACTCCATCTGCTATTTCGGCCCCGGAAGAATCCTCCGAAGGTTTTTGGACAATATTTTCCGACGGAGCTTATCAAGCATCTGGTGCCAGAGCAGGGGCCATCATCATATCACCATCAGGGGCAGAAGGCCATGTATTCTGCGAGGCTCAACTTCAGAACCACAAATAACATTGCCGAGTATGAAGGAGTCTTGCAAGGCCTCCGAAAGGCTAAAGCGCTCGGAGCTGCAAGAATAGTGATTAAGACAGACTCCCAAGTCGTCGTAGGGCATGTTGATAAAAGCTTTCAGGCAAAGAATCCACATCTAGCACAATACCTTGAAGAAATCCGGAAGGCCGAAGCAGCATTCAGAGGATTTACAGTTCGAAGTATCCCTCGGGCAGAGAATCAACTTGCAGATATTCTTGCAAAGGCTGCAGCAGGGGCGGTGGACCTCCTGGAGGGTGCATTCTACGAAGAGCTAGCGCAACCAGCAGCTGTTCAAATACCCTCTTCGGAGGTACTGTGCATCCCAATGACAGATTGGCGGGCTCCGATAATGAACATGTTGCAAAGCAGCATAAACCCTCCCGAAGGTCCAGAAGCCCGAAGGTTGCAAGCAAGAGCTCGAAATTACAAGCTTATTGATGGAATGTTATACAAGGCTGGAGTGTGTTCACCCCTACTTCGATGCATCTCACAACTCGAAGGTCAAGACATACTTCGAGACATCACGAAGGCTTGTGCGGAGGTCATTTAGCCCCTCGTGCTGCTAGCAGGCAAGACGCTTCGGCAAGGGTTTTATTGGCCAACTATAGTAAGAGATGCAGAGGAACTAGGTTCGAACATGCCAAGGCTGCCAGTGGATGGGCAGACGAAAGCCATCGCCCGCCAGCTCAGCTTCAAGTTATTGCCCTAGTGTGGCCAATGGCTAGATGGGGCATGGACCTCATAGGACCTTTCCCGATGGCAAAAGGAGGCTTAAAATTTGCGGTAGTGGCAATCGAGTATTTCTCAAAATGGGTGAAAGTGGAGCCATTAACAACTATCACCTCGAGGAATGTGCAAAGATTTTTCTGGCAGAATATTATATGCAGGTTCAGAGTTCCAAGAGAGTTGACGGTGGATAATGGAACCCAGTTCGAAGCTGACACCTTCCAAACATTTTGTGAAGAACTGGGCATTAAGTTGTGCTTCGTGGCGGTGCGACATCCACAGTCCAACGGAGCTGTTGAGCGAGCCAACGGGAACATCCTCTCTGGGCTGAATCGCCGAATCGTTGGATTGGCCAAGGGGCTGTGGGTCGAAGAGCTCCCAAAATCTTGTGGTCCATTCGAACCACTCAAACCAGGTCAACAGGTTTCACACCATTTAGATTGCTCTTCGGAGATGAGGCCATGACTCCTACGGAGCTCAGAGGTGGATCACCTCGCGTCGTTCAACCTGGGGACGAAGATGACAGGAGCACTTCGCTGGATTTGTCGAAAGAAACAAGGCTTCGAGCTGTCGCCAACCTGACTAAGTACCAGGACCACACCAAAACATGGTATGACCCGAAGGTAAAGCTAAATGAGTTAAAGCCTGGTCATCTAGTGTTGCGAAGTGTAATAGCTCCAGGGAAGCTAGGAAACAAATGGGAAGGACCATATGTTATCCTACGCTCAGGACGTCCCGGATCGTTTAAATTAGCTAATTTAGAAGGAGAAGAATTGAAGCATGCATGGCATGTGGAGCACCTTAAGCGTTATTTTGCTTAGGGGCCCCTTGTAATCACTTGTAAAATTTTCCTTTCTATGAATAAGAATAAGGGTCGAATTTTGTTTGCTCTTCGAATATCCCTTTCTCCTGATGGACGCATCGGGAGGACGGAGATGCTTGTAGAGCCAAGCATTTTTCCCAAGACCCAGGCAGCTGCCCTCGAACCATTGGTTCAGAGGCTCCGTGGCCACCCTATGGATTCCAGGCTCCGGCTTGTTAGGATCCGTAGAAGAGTCTAAGGACTTTAAAGAAAACAGACTTTCGGCCTCCGGGTACGAAGTATCTGTAAAAGAGCCGAAGGTGGCCACCCTACGGATTCTAGGCTCCGGCTTGTTAGGATACGTAGAAGAGTCTAAGGACTTTAAAGAAAAACATACTTTCGGCCTCCGGGTACGAAGTATCTATAAAAGAGCCGAAGGTGGCCACCCTACGGATTCCAGGCTCCGGCTTGTTAGAATCCGTAGAAGAGTCTAAGGACTTTAAAGAAAAACAGACTTTCGGCCTTCGGGTTCGAAATATCTGTAAAGAGCCGAAGGTGGCCAACCTATGGATTCTAGGCTCCGGCTTGTTAGGATCCATACAAGAGTCTAAAGACATTAAAAGCGAACAGATTTTTAGTCCTCGAGCGCGAACTATCTGTACAAGAGCCGAAGGTGGCCAAAGTATAAATGATAAGTGTAAATTCGAAGCATTCGGTTGTTTGGAGCGTTAGTGTGCCTAGCGAACCCTTTTCTATAGTAAAGGCTCCACCACCCACAAGGGGGGTCGGAGGATAGGAGTCACACATCATACTTTCGAAGCATTTCACATTAAATCATTACACTTTTACATCAAGAAAAGTTCTGGTCCAAGCCTAGGAAAAATCGAAGACCCTGTCGACATCTAGAGCTACTCCTCCGCTACTCTGCCCTTCGGAGCTCGAAGCTGACGGCTTGGCCCTCTTCGTTCGAACACTTCTCTTCTTCTTGGAGGCTCGTAGTTTCTTTTGCTCTTCTTGAAGCTCCGCCCATGTCAGGAGCCTTTCGGAGTCAGCCTCCACAGGGTCTTCCGCCCGGTACTCTGAGTCGGACCAGTCAATAGGTTCGAAAGACGAAGATCCCTCCGCCTTCTCTTCCTCTTTAATATAAGCTAAGACATCTTGGCAAACTTCGAGGGTGATTTCTCCTCCGTCTCCGCGAGGAACAGAAAAGCGGGAACGCCGGTAAGGCCTCAAGCCCTCGAGGTTTGCCCACTCCTTTCAGAGCTCGTCGGTAATTTCCAAAAGTACGAAGTCAGGGCTCGAAGGGCATGACAAAACCTAAAAAAGAGCAGAACACCCAAGACAAGTTCTTGTTTATGGCTTTTTCATTAATAAAAAGAAGCTTTTACAAGGCTTCGTGTACATAATAACCCTAAGTGGCTAGACCTGCGGGTCGGTTGGCGGAGCAGGAACCGAAGGAGCTGGCGAAGTAGGAAGTGGTGGCCTTGTATGCGCCTGCTTCTGCCGACGGGCCTCGTCAATCCAAGCTTTAGCTGGGACCTTGTGGTCCGTCTTCCAGGTTGACCGGAAGGCTTCCCAGGCCGAAGACACTTCCGAAGATGGCCGCAGCAAGTCGTCGGATGCGAAGCCTCCAGGGGTCGAACCCCCGACTAAGCCGAGGGGGATCCGAAGAGACTCAAGGTGACTGAAGAACCCCAATGCCGGCACACTGTCCGGAGATCTCTCCGTACCGAATGCTGGAGTTCATCATCAGCGATGAAGCCACTTGGATCCTCGTCAGCTTTCGGTCAAGGGGCTCGTGGGTCACCGCAGAAGACGAAGGGCACAGAGTGCTGAAGTACTCCAAGGTACCCTGAAGAGCCTCCAAGGTACGGTCCACAATGCTGGAGTTCTTCTTCTCCGCTGTTTCCAGCCCTGCAGCAGTCGCAGACACTTCGGCCACCTGGAGCATTAAAGAGCTCTTGAGGGCCATCGCCTCGCTAAGAGCCCCCTGGAGCTCCACCAACTGCGCGCTCGAAGTAGCAGCCTCTTGGCGGACGTCTTTCAACTTCCGCCCGAAGGACGACGCGCTCGGCCTCGACCTCTTGGGCAGACGAGCGAAGGGCGTCGCTGTCTTGTCGCGGCACCCGGAGGGCTTCGTCAGACGCCGCCCTAGCCCTCCGTTCCTCTAGGACCTCTTCCTCCAACCTGAGGGATCTCTCGGTGGAGTCGTTAAGGGCCGTCTGGAGGGTGGTGACCTTCCAGTTAAGTCGATTAACCTCGACCTCGTTGGAAGTCACTGCCGCTCTAGCAAGGACAAATTGCTGCAAAAAGAACAAGTAAGTGCTAAAGTATTTATGGTCACTAATGCGAAGCAGCTATGGTGTCTTTTCATACCTGAAGGGCAGCCCTTTCGAGGGCTGAGTTGAGTGACGAAGCCCTGGCCTTGCTCAAGATGGAGACCAAGTCCGAATTGGCGATATCCTGGCTTCTCTCTGACAGGGGCTCCATGAGGTTCCAGAGGCCACTCCGATGCTCCAAGAACGGAGCCAGCAGAGGAAGCCAAGACAAAGCTTGGAGATCATCCGCTGCGGCCTCATCCTCCAAATTGCCGGCGGAGGTCGCGGCCTGGCCAGGAAGAAGGCCGAGGCTAGATATGCTCTTGCCCCTCCCCGGTACGAAAGAGGCCGAAGCAGGGACACTCCGATCGTCGGCAGCTACCCCTTCGACCAGAACCGCAGCAGCAGAAGCAACCTCGGTGGTCGGGGCCGCCACTGCAGGGATGACGTCCTGTCGCCAAGTTCATCTCGGCAGGCACATCATCCGCTCGACAGGACGCGTTCTCCACCGTCAAGCTCGGAGCGTCTGAAGGCACGGGAGGGTCCGCTCGAGCAGCAGCCTCCGAAGGTGCAGGAGTTTCGGACGTCATCGAAACATCGACACCCATAGAGGTACCTACTTCAATAACAAAATTAATAAGCATATTTCCAGAGATAGTGTGCAGGTATTGATTAAAAAAGGGGGAGCTTTGGAAAGTACCTCCGGGAGCCTCGTGGGGTAGGATCGCTGGATCCTCCAGGACCTCGTACATCTGAAGGATGTCGGCGAAGTCATCCCCCGAGGTCCTACCCCCAACATTTCCTTCCGGAGCCGCGTTTTCCTCCGTAACCGCCTCGGGTGTAGGCAAGTTGGGAGTATTGGAGCCCGACTCCACTTGCACGACGACGGGAGCAGGGGGACCGCCCCTAGGTCTTCGTCATCGTTCAGGAGGTAGCTCTCGAAGGCCGCCGCCGTTTGGGCATCGGAGTCCTCTATCTCTTCGAAGGCCGAGCTCTGATCACCCGGAGACTAGGCAGATGAGGCAGGCGTCAACTGCGAAGGGGGCTTCGCTACTTTATTCTTCCTGGGTGGCTGCTTGCCGGTTTTCTTGGATGGTTCGGCAGTGGCTTTCCTTTTGCGAGCAGCCGCTCCGGTCGGGGTGAAGTCAGGGAGAGGGTGGGCTCCATCCCGAGAGCTCTCCACACTCTGTTGGATCGCTCCCAGCATCCCACCAGCTCTAGCCTTTTTTACCTCTCGGTCACCGAAGGGGCTCCGAGAACTCGTTCGGTGGCCCGAACTATGTCCTCCGGAGCCAATGCCAGAGGCGCCGCTGAAAGAAAAAGGTATGAAATTATGAATATGATTGTTTCCTTCATTTAATATGATGCTGCAGGGAATAGTCTTACCTAGTTTCGGAGGTCCCCCTTCGAGGCCTGTGGAAACAAGATCGGCTAGTTAGCTCCGAGGGGAGGGATCCGAAGGGCGATGAACTCTTCGGCCAGGTTCGCGCATACTCATGCGGCGAGCCACCGAAGTAAGCAGCCCTAGCCTCGTCGAGAGCAGGCTAGGGTTCGGAGAGATGTCTGCCTCCTTCCGGAACCAGATCTCCTGGAGAGGACCAGCGAGGGGGGAGTCCTCTCCGACTTCGGTGTAAAACCACCGAATTATCCAGTTCGTATACCACATGTCATTTATGGCTTTTGCAGGGGAAATGAAGGGCATGCTCCCTCCGTAGCTAGAAATTGACGCTGCCGAAGGCTATGGTCACCTTGGAGTTCCCAGGCCCGTCTTGGGGCTTCGGCTGGCATATAGCTTCATGGGTCGCGGCGAAGATCTCGGAGCGTCCTTCGCATCCCTCTGCCCAAAGCGCCCATTCGAAGATGGCTAAGCGCGCGATGGCGTTGGGGGATAGCTGAGGCAGAGTTATGTGGAACAAGTCCAGTACCTCTGCCAAGAAGTCCACGGCTGGCAGCCCCAAGCATGCTTCGAAGAATGCTTCGAAGACCACCACCTCCCCGCTTCGCGGCCTCGAAGTTGATTCTGGCCCGGGGACTCGAGTACTCAGTCCAGCGCCTAGCTTTCCGTCCACGGCTTCTTCAATAAATTCGGCGGTGCTCACGGATTGACCGATGAGGAAGCTTTGGGCAATCTTCTTCTTGGAGGCCAGACGAAGCGCCCGAGGATTCTTGGGCCAAGCTCCGCTCGAGGTCCCCGCCATTGCCGCTGCTGCTGAGGCAGCCCACGCCTGCCTCTGCGCTAGGGTGTTGGCTGCTGCCGGAGTGGTGTGGCTAGTTCTCGCCATCGCGCTTGGGTGCTCAAGAGGTTGGAAGATTGGGGGAAAGTGAATCACGAATGATGGATGCGGTAAAAATTCTCGGTTAATCCCTGTCTTCCCCTTTTATAACCGCACAACCAGTGCTACTCTTCGATTGGTTTCAGCACTGCATGTTCGGCTTCTGTCGCCAACAAGTGGGTCCGGTAATTGGAACGACGAGCAACCGCCAGTAAAAATCGACCGTTACCTTTTTTGCAGAGTGTAACGGCTACTTGCGCTGTAATGGCTACAATCTAACGGCGCCCCACGACGTTTGCACTCCTGAGACCGTTCCCTTCCCAACGTGCGTTCCCATTGCATCAAGAACCCGAAGGGGGAGGTTCAAACGTGTTGGGCTCGAAGTCCTCGGCTAAGTCGCAACATGCCCAAATCCTCTTTAAGCCTCAGAAAATAGAAATGTTCCTTCCGTATACTGCCTTCTTTCTAAACAGGTTAACCACATAGAGGCGTATTCGAGGGGCTACTGTTGGGGGAAATTACTCCATTTCCAGGCTTAAAGATTAATCCTTCAAAGGCTGAAGCATACTCCGAAGCTAGTGATCAGTAGTTCGAAGGGTGAGTAACCATGCCGAAGGGTGCAGCGATGCGAAGGCTTGGTGAACCCTCCGAATGGAAGATAGAGACCCCGAAGCCGAAGGACAAGATTGATGGGATGTCCAGCTTATCCATCTACCTTGTAGTATTTTACCTTTTATAACCTTGTTTATGGTACCGAATGGTTTCCACTATGTCGGTTGTAATCTAGGGGTAAATAGGTCTTTTCCTTATGCCTTTTCACCTATAAATACCCCCCTTTGTACCCTGTAAAAGGGGATCTAGAACAAGTTGTTCATTACACTCATTCGACCACTCGAGTTATTATCCAATTCGGAGGCTCGAGGTAGTCCTAAAACGCAAACTCCTTGTTTGTCCGTTCTTGATCTCAGAGAACCTATTGGCGTAACATTTGCACCAACATGCAACATGGTATTTTTCAGAATTTTCAAATTATGAAAAAAAAATTAAAAGATTAGGGTCAATATTGTAATAAATTAGGAGTATACATTAATGTATTTTTAGAATTGATAATTCTGAAAATACATTATAGCATTTAGGTAAATACTTACAACTTTCACCCTAATGGCATTTTCGGGGATTACTTTAATGGGCTAGCCTATATAAAGGACCCCATGCCTAAGGGTTAAGGGTTAGTGTTGCTCTTTCCCTCATTAACCAGAAATTTTATTCCATCTTTGTGCTGTTTATTATTGCATTTACTGCTCTGATATCTTTGCCTCCTTTTGTTGTTGATGTTAAATTCCGGCTAAGCTTTTCAGTGCTCATCATCATCTGACAACCTGGAGCACTGTTCTCTTTGTCGTTTGAGCACCGCACTGATTTGCTTTTCTGTCGAGAAAGTCTTAGCGCCGCCACATGTTGAATCAATCAGAGCGCCACCACAATAGGTTTTGTATCTGATTTTTTTGCAAAGCTTTCTATTCCAGAGTTTGATTCTCTTTGCTTGCTTCTACCGAGTATTACTATAGTCACTATTCTTCTTGCCAGCCGGGGAATAGTGCCATGTGATAGAGCTTATGAGCCATCGCCAAAGTGTTTTCTCTAGAGACTTCCTGTGTTTGTCCCAAATGCTTCTGATTCTTGTTGTGATGGCTTAACTTTATTCTTGGGTTGTTCTAAAGGATTTGGTCTATGTTTTCTGATTGCGGATTTGTATGACCTATTCATGATATTATGGCCAAGAATCAAACAATATGTAGTGATTTCCTGATGTCTAGAATCTGCTGTAAGTTTTTCAGCCATCACAAAGTTTTCCATGGCAGGGAGTTGCATGTTTTCTTCAAGTGCTGCTAGTGTTCTACTTTTGAACGCAGAAGGTTTTGACAAGGTTATTCAAAACGTGCAGATTAAGGAAACTAGTTTGAACTTTTTCTTTCTATGGTTCTTTCTGCATTTTGCTACAGCACTCACGTCAGTCCCTTCTCAAGGTCAAGATCTCGCTGTATTGGATATAATTCACACATGTGTGAACTATGTTTCCCTTACGTCTGCCTGCAGATTTGTTTTACTACTCTTGCTTCCCAATCGGATCATGGTGCCACCTTTGTGGTTTGTTTCAGCAATTGGACATAGGCCATTGTTGCTTGATGCATAATCTGTACTTTCGTATGCGAGCATGGCAGTGTGTGTATGTTGTTTAAACATTATTCTGCATTGCATCTTGAGTACATCATTTTAATCCCTGTTGTTCTAATCTCTGAATTTAGTTTCTGGTTTTGGTTCTAGTGTTCAAGTGATTCCAGGAAATCTAACTTTATCTGAAGGCAACATCTTTACCGCTTAGTTTTACATTTTTGTCTTCTTGCATCTATAGCACGCATCGAACATTTTGTCATCCAGTCTGCTCATGTGTTAGGACATATTACATTCCTGTTTTGATGGTCATTCAGTGCACAACTAATTCTCTGAACCCTGTCGAAGATCCATCAGTCGACAGCCTTCAGTCGGTAAACCATTTGCCGAACTAGAGGTTCTAAATCGGAGAACCAAATTCCGATAGACTAGATCGACACTTGATACTCTGATCTAGACTGAAAGTTTAATTTGGTTTGATTTCACTTCTTATTTTGAATTGTGAGTCTCAATTTAACTTCTGAAATTTTAGAGGAGCGTTCGGTGTTCTCAATAGGCCATCTTATTTCAAAAAATTTGTCGAGACACCTATTCACCCCCCTCTAGTCACCCAATCTGATCCCACACCTATGCTCCATGGCCCAAAACCAGTTTTGATAGCCTTGTCAAGTGAAACAACACTATGTGTGCGGAAGTACGACTTCCACCCCAACTGGTCAAGATAAAAGATAGCACCCTGCTTTGGTAGACCTACTATCGATGAGCACGAACCCTGGTAGGTGCAGGTATTGGGAAGAGCATCAACACTTAATTTTCTGAGGGAAAACTACTCTAGCATCATAACGTCCCTATAGCGCACACGAAACATGCAAGAATAGAATAACAAGAAACATAAGAAAGCATCACGGGCAATCATATTAACTATAACAAAGCATGGCCTTCTTCACAAGGTGATCTCCATCTCCATGCCTCCAGTCATCGAGTGTGTGCTCCTAGCCTCCATGAAGAGTACTTGTCCATCTCGTATAATCTATACTAATTACATGGGCCAAAGCACCGCGGAAATGACATGCAAGCCATAATGAATTTTACATCAGCCTTGTGCTATAAATAACCATGACACGCAGGCCATATTTAATTTACATTCATTGCATGCATGTCATACATCACATTTAACCAAGGCCACGACAGTCACGTCATTCTCTACAAAACAAAGTTAGCCGAGCAATATACAAATGATTGGATTCTTGATCTGAAAAACCCGGGCCAGCAAGCTCGGATTTTCAAAATCGCGTAGGTCGGAAACATACGATCTGGCATCGAAATTTCCGATCTATCGGAACTTCCGATCAATATTGGAATCCCGCATCACAACAATTTCCTTTTGTATCGAATCATTATTCAATATCGGAACATCCGATCACTATCAAAACTTCCGATCCACCATCAGAACTTCTGGTCTGCCACGGACAGAAATAAATCTAATCTCTTTTTCCACCATGTATCTCCATACATGAGGGATCCAGATCGAACACTACGCACATAGGCTCTGATACCACTATTGGGGAATAGCTGAGCTATGTTAGCCGACAAATTCTAAATTTCCGCCCTATTGCCCTAGGCTCATGTGCGTGTTAGATCATAGATCAGGCACCATTCTAGCACAAGACGCGCTGGATGCAGTGGAAGAAGATGTTGGAGCAGCACGTCAAGCCTCTCCTCGCTTTTTCCTTGCCGTCCTTCATCGATCCGATCGATGAAGATCATGTAGTCATTCGCATGTAGACGTTCACGGGCGTCGCTATAGAGTGACAACTCCACGAAGTCCACACATATAGGGATGGAGTACCTTCCACGGCAATGTGCTAGCGCCGTACATGAGAGATGGGATACTTGACCTCAACATTTGAGATCAAGAAGGGAAGGAGAGAACTCTTGGGTGGCTAGGTCTAATCTAGGCTTATTTCTTGCCACAAGACGTCCTCCTCCTCTCCTTATATAGGGTTGAAAGCCCCTAGGTCGTGCTCTTCCTGAAACCCTAAAAACCATAACAGATCCAATCTGTTTGCCCATGTCGGAAGTTCCGATCTTGTATTGGAACTTTCGACAGGGTATTTTAGGTCTCCTGATAAAGTACGACACACAATAGATCCAATATGTTATCGCCCACCTCGGAACTTCCGATACCATATTGGAACTTCCAATCTGTACAAAAAATTCCCTGATTCCAAATCAGAACTTCTGGCTCGTTGGAACTTCGACACCATATCGGAACTTTTGAAGCAACAATTTCTTTTTCTGTATCGAGACCAGAAATTAATAGGAACTTCCGATACTACCTATCGGAACTTCCGATCCATTGAAATTTTTGTCATAACCTTCACATACTTACTATTAAATACTTCGATGAGCATCACAATGTTAACACACGTACTATGCGGTACCAAGTGGATGAAAAAAATCCTTGTAGTGACCTTCAAATTTTTCAGTGGAAGGGCATGACTGTTGGTGTCTCCACAACATAGTATGTAACTCAGGAAGAGCGGACATATGCTTTTCTCTACATGTACTCAAATATGTGTTGGAGTCGTTATTTGTCACACACGTGGCCTGGGACATCTGCTTAAGTCCAGTGCAGGTCCTAAATTCTCGAGGTTTTGAGCATGACAATTAGTTTGACCCTACAATTGATAAGGTACAATAAAATAGTTAGTAGCAATGTCGATCATTCGTTGAGCCGATGGACACGATATACACCGATATGCGAGTATCGGTGAAGGGCCACCGGACACGATTGGGTGATCGGCCGATATGCAACGACCCTACAACAGGACCTATGCACTCGAACCGACTGACAATGTCTGATGCCAAAGGATATAACACATAATTAAAAGGGGAATCTATCAGCTTGTACTCTGATAGAATCTAATCTCAGCACACTAGATAATGTATCCGATATCAGTAAATCATCATGACAGTAAGATTGGACCAAACTAGGACAATTACTAAATCACTAATAACTTAACAATCCTTCAACGTAATCGGGCACACTTTATTTAAATGAATGATGCACAATGTACACTACAAGAAAATGCTACATCCAAGATAAATCATTTTTGTCATAGTAAATGTCAATATTGTTAGTGACATATATATGTAAGATGAAATTATGACGAAATCATAGTCGTCGTCTATGGCACGTCACATTTGTTGCACCGTGGCAATTTATCTTATTTCATCACAGCTAAGGTTACAAACATGACAATTTGGCCATTATCAATAAACTAGTTCAAATAACGTATATAACCCGACGATGTGGTGCCACGTGCCCGATGACGTGATGCCATGTGCCCAATGATGTGGCACCATGTAATCGATGACTTGGTGACATGTGTATGATGATGTGGTTCCATATGTACGATGATGTGGCGTCACGTACCCGATGATGTGGTGACACATGTCCATTTACGGGGCAGCACATGTCCAATGACGTGGTGCCACATGCCTGTTGATGTGGTGACACGTGCATGATGATGCCGTCACAATTAGGTAATGACGTTTGTTTTTAATCATAAAAATTTGATGAATTTGAATATGCAGTTGTCCCATTCCATTATTCTAGAATCTTTAGACATCAATTCAATTTGAACATTATAGAATCTTCAAACATTAATTCCATTTGACAATTATGAAACTAATTAATTGTTCATACGTAATCCAAATTTAATGTTCATACAAGACAACCTTCTTGTTCATACAACCATCATTTCCACACACAAGTTCACATCATAAGAAAATAACTAGTTCACATCCATACCACAAATGACAGAACCAAAAAGTTATGATCACAAACCAGAAGTTCACACCACAGACCACAGATCACAAAAAAATTAATTGGCCAGGACAGGAACATACAAACTAAGTTTGTCTATTACGTGAGTTTAGGGTCAAGATGCGTTGAAGGATCAAATCACTAGCTTCTTGTCTCTTCTTGAAATCCTCCATCTGTTGTTGGGTATTGAGCACATATTCTATGGTCTTAGGCATTGATTCTTCTGTTTGTTCAACTTTCTTCTTCAGGGTATAGAATTATTGTTGAAGTAGATTATCCCTTTGCTTCTCAACCTGAAGTTGTTCCCGAAGTTGTGCTTCTCTTGCAGAAGATGCAACATATTTGTTGGTTCAACAGATTACGCTAACAGGTTCTATAAGACCAAGAACTAACAAACGAAGTGTTTGTGAATGCGGACTATCTCAAGCCTCTGAATAAGATAATAGCTCGGAATAGGTCAAAGTGTATATTGAATATCTGAATATTCAATGCCTCTTACAGGCAAGAAGGGGGTATTTATAGGTAAAATTTATAAGGAAAAGACCTTTTTACCCCTTAATTACAACTGACATAGTGGATACTATTTCGGTATCCCTTATAGGGTTAATATGGTAAAACATGCTCGAAGGATTTTGATAAAGTAGACGTCCCATCCTTCTGGTTGTTTTCCACTCCGGAGGGGAAGCCTTTCGGAGGGTCTCTTCGGACCGGAGCCTGGACGAACCCTTCGGCTTCGAGTCCTTCAGTTCGTAGGGGGTCTTGGCCTCCGATATTAAGACTTGCCTATATCTTCGTTGTATAATGTATTGGCTTGGAACGTTGGGGGATCATGATGATGAAGTATTTTCACCCTACAGTAGCCCCTCTAATACGCTTCTCTGGATAGCCTGCACAGCAAGGAGAGCAGTATACGCAAGAAATATTTTCATGATCAGGAACTTAGAAAGAATGCAAGGTATTATAACTGTTCAAAGCATTTTTGGCGTCGGAGATGCATCAAATCCGGGCTTTGAACTTGGACCTCCGTATGATTGCTCCGAAGGAAATTGAACCGTTATAACGACAGTAAACTTCAAAGAGCCATTACTTTTGTGCCGTTATCCCTCAAATAGCCATTAGGCCTTTCGAGAAAGCAATAGCCACAAAAGTTTACCGCGGGTTTACATTCTTTCAACCCTTTGGCCCCACCTGTCATTAATGTGGGTTGAACCTGCAAGGGTGAAAATATTCGCGAATCGTGTCGACAAGGACGGAGCAGTTATAATAGAGGAAGGTGATCAGCGGTGAAAAGTTTTTACAGAGCTTCTACACTTCGACAATTCCACACTTTCCTCTTTCGCCATTACTCTCCGAAACTCTTGAGTGTTCCACCGATGGTGAGAACAAGTGCAAGATTGCATGTGGCTGTGGTGACCTTGGTGCAGCGGCAAGCTTGGGCTGCATCTACGGCGATAGCAATGGCGGGAGCTCCAGGGGGCTCCTGGCCCAATGATCCACGGGAGCTCCGCTCACCATCGAAGAAGCCGCTGAAGAAAACCTTCATTCTCAGGCGATCAACTTGCATGGCGTAGTCCGTAGTGGAGGCAGTAAGCAGAAGACTGGGACCGAGGATGAGGACTCAGATCCCCGAAGAAGAAGTGATACCGACACTAAGGAGTGGTTAAGTCGTCGTCTTCGCAGCCTTCTTCGAAGCGGGACTTGGGCTTCCTTCAATAAATTTCTTAACAGAGGTATTGGAGATGTTCCATGTCACCTTACCACAGCTATCTCCGAACGCCATAGCTAGGCTTGCGGTTTTCGAGTGGGCCCTCTGAGCCGAAGGGTGCGAAGGAAGGTCCGAAGTGTTCACAGTGACCCATGAAGATTCGTGCCTACCCAAGCCACATGATGGGCCTAGAGACTCCAAGCTGCTGGTGGCCTTCGGGGATGTCAACTTCTAGCTCCAGAAGGGGCACTTGAAAAACTTCCTAGAGAAGGCGATCAACGACTAGTGGTACTCTGATGGTTTTATGCCAATGTTGGTGAAGACTCCAGCCTTGCGGGGCCCCTGCAAGAGATCTGGTACAGGAGGGAAGCGGAGGTGACCTTAGACTCAAGTCTGCTTTCAATGCGACTTGGGTTGCTATCTTCGGTGGACAAGCGCATGAGCATGCGAGACTTGGCGGAGGAATTCATCTAACTCCAGATACCTCCGCTCGGGGCCAATTGGCCCGTTATTTTCCACAATACTTCAGAAGGGGAGCTTTGAGAGATCGCTTCAAACCCTCTAGGTAACCCTTCGACATATCCTGCACTTAAATTAATTTTATAGAATATATGTAATTTTTCTTAACAGGTTGTTACCATGTTTCAGCAACTCCGTTGGCGCTGGCTCCAGAGCAAATAGCTCGGGCAGTGGAGAGGGTGCTCAGGGCCCCACTACAGTGGAGAAGCAGTGGAGGGTGGAGCTAGTCGGGAGCTGGGAATGCTCCAACCGAGTATGGAGTGCACTCAGGATCAAAGCCCCTCCTCTTCCAAGCTTCGATGCAGTGGGCCCGGTTCCTCGAAAGAGGAAAGCTTCTACTGGGACCTCAAAGGCCGTGAATACTCGGGCGAAAAAGGTGACACGGAAGGCTAAGATCCCATCTCCTTTGGTGTCTCCACCTTCACTAGACATTTGGAGCTCTTCTTCAGAGGAGTCCGAAGAGGAGACTTTGGAGACCCGAATGGGGAGGGATCTTGAAGCTTTACTTATGGAAGGTGGTGAGGGGGATTCTCGGACCAAAACTGAGGATCCACCTCGGGTTGATGTCGAGGCGGTGCTAGTGGCTAAAAAGGAGGAGGCAGTCTGAACCGAGCTCGCTAGAGCTTAGAGAGTGGAGCCGGAGGGCTCCGATTCGCCCGTGATCGGAGTTGTGGTGATGGAGGTAAGGGCCTCTACGTCTACCACTCCAACCCAACCTTCGTGGGGGGGGGGACATCGAGGAGTACCTCAGATTGTACGAGTATCTGGGGGATCCCGTAATTCTTCCCCAAAATTTAGATGGAGGTAAACCTTCAGTCTTTACTTCTTGATTCATCATACCTGAAATAATTTCATTGTATTGGCAATATCTCTTAGATAATTTACAAATACCTTATGTTTGTAGATGCTTCGGGGATCAACATGGCTCCGACCTAGGAAGGAGCCTTGGCGGAGGACTTAGCTCCAGCTAGGGACGAGGCTCCGGCAGTGGAAGCTATTTCCATTGGAGCTGCTTTAGCCGAGGGGTCACTCCTGCGGAGGGGTCCACTCTGACGGAAAAGGTGGCTCCGGCGGCTCCTGCAATGGGGAGAGGTAAAGGCAAATATTGGCCTGGGCCTCTCCCTTCTTTGGTGATGATGCCGTCGGGGTCGATGAACGATCCTTCGGTGGAGGCTTCAGAGGAGGATCCCGCGGGACTAGCAGATAGGGCTTCGGTCTCTAATACAGCCCTTGGCTCAAAAGAGCCAAGAGGTTGGCAACTCCGAGCTAGTCTTCACGCTGAGCGAAGTCAGGTGATCGGAGCTAGACATTGCCCTCGAAAGGTCTACCCTCCAGGTATGCGAGGTACATAGTGTATATTTAATTTAATGTAATTACACCATACTTACTTTGCTTTTTGCAGCAATTTGTTCTTGCTAGAGCGGCGACACTTCCAACAAGCTCGAATTTAATTGGCTCAAAAGGAAGGTTACAACACTCCAAGTGGCTCTTAAGGGCTCCGAAGACAAGTCCCAGCAATTGGAGGAAAAATTCCTCGAAGAGCAGAGGGCGAAGGCCATTATAGAAGAGGCACTTTGAACGGAGAAGTATGCTCAAGCTAGCGTGGCATCTACAATTAAGGTGCTTCAAGTGGAGTAGGTAGTGCTCAGAGCTGAAGTTGACAAGCTTCGACCAACGGAGGTGACATCCGGGGCCGAACTTGTGTGGCTCCGAGAAGCGCTCCAGCAAGCGCTGTCTCAGAAGAATTATTTGATGACGAAGACAACTAAGCTCTCCACCATCGCCACCGACATGACAAGGGCCGAGGCAAAGCATAACGAGGTGGCTAATCAGACCATGGACACCCTCCGGGGTGTCCTGGAATATTTTGGAATAGTCTGCGCATCATCTTCAGCTATGGTGTACGAACCTCTTGGCTGTAAGCTCAAGATGATCCAAGCGGCGGCCAAGATGATTAAGGGCTCCAGTACTGGCTGTGGAGAAATCTCCGGACAAGTAGCCGGGATCGGAGTTCTTCATCACCTCGAAGCTGTAGGGGTCTCCATTGCTCCGGTGAAAGGTTCGACGCCTATAGGCTTCGCTGACAAAGGCTTGTTGCAACCATCGCTGGACGTCGCCTTAGCTTCGGAAGCTTTCCGAGCAACCTAGAAAGCAGATAGCGAAGCTGTGGCCAAGGCATCGATCGACGAAGCCCGTCCACAGAGGCAAGCATAGTGTAGGCGTCCAGCTCCACCTCCGCCAATTGCCCCACCTCCGGACCCGAAGGTCTAGCTTCTTAGGGCCCTTTTGCCATGTAAAAGACTTTGTAATGTTCTTTTTGCTTCAATGAATGAAAAGTCTTTTTTTTGAATGTTTGTTTTTAGGTTTTGCCGCATTCCTCATATTTTGATCTCGAAGTATTAGAACTTGACAAAGGGCTTCACCAACAGTGGGCTATTCTTGAAAGCTTAAGGCCTTATAGGCGCCGACGATTTTCTGTTCCATGGGGGAGCATGGAGATATAGCACCTGATGTTGTAGCGAAGTCCTCTCTTACATCAGAGAAGAAGATAAAGTAATAATGTCTTCATCTTTGGAGTATGTAGATTGGTCTAATTTGGAGCATCAAGTCGAGGATCCGGCGGAGATTAGCTCCGAACGGTAACTTGGGCCAAACTCGAACCAAAAGGAAGGTTTTAAGAACTCCAGGCTCCGAATACCGAGCTGGTCCCGAAGGTAGCTCTAGGGGTTGGAAAGGCCTTCATTTCTAGTTAGGTTTAGATACTAATTTTTCATGATTATGATGTTTTGTAATGTGATTTAACCAAGCAATATAATTTGTTTGAGAAGCATTGTTTAATTGTGCCTTATTGCCCTACCCCTCTTTGTGGGTGGGGGCCTTATGCAATGCAATAGGGCCAGTTGCGCACAACGCCCGGCATATTAAAGCCAAGGCTTCGCAAATAGTAGCTGATAACCAAGAACTCAACTTTTTCGTAGAGTTCTTCGAACTATATGTTCGTATCATAATATCTTACCTAATAGAGGTAGGGTAGGCGACGTATCAAACTAATGGTTCGATGTCTGAAAAGATAGTCACTATAGACTTCGTAAGGTGCTTAGAACTTATAAGTTAGAGCTATGAAATTGGCCACTTAGGACTCTTGATGGGGTTCATTTGGCCAGGGCCTTGAAACCTCATAATGTGGTCACCTTCGACTATTTTCTAGATGCTTCGAACCCGAAGGATCAGAATCTATTTGTTTATAGTCCTTGGACTCTTCTACGGATGCTATCAAGCCAGTGGCTCGGAATCCATAGGTTTTGGCCACCTTCAAATCTTTTTTAGAGCTTCAACCCTGGAGGATCGGAATATATTTGTTTAAAGTCCATAGACTCTTCTACGGATGCTATCAAGCCAGTGGCTAGGAATCCGTAGGTTTTGGCCACCTTCGGCTCTTTTACGAATGCTTCGAACCCATGATTCAAACTCTATGATTTTATAGTCCTTAGACACATCTACGGATGCTATCAAGCCAGTGGCTCAGAATCCGTAGGTTTTGGCAACCTTCGGCTCTTTTACGAAAGCTCCGAACCAATGGTTCGGAGGCCGTTTATTGGGTTCTAATGAAAGATGCTTACCTCCGCAAGCATCTCTGTTCCCCTGATGCATCCATCATGAGTAGGGAATATTGAGGGGTAAGCATAATTTGAACCTCAATCTTTTATTCATTTAAAAAGGTACTTTATAATTTGTTACAAGGAGCCCCTAAGCGTAATAATGTTTAAGGTGCTCCGCATGCCATGCATGCTTTAACTCTTCCCCTTCTAAATTTGTTAATTTAAAAGATTCGGGGCGCCTTGAGCGTAGGATAATATATGGTCCTTCCCTTTTGTTTCCTAATTTCCACAGAGCAATTACACTTCACAGTACCAAATGACCCGGTCTAAGTTCATTAACTTTTACCTTCAGGTCATACCTTGCCTTCGTTTGGTCTTGGTACTTTGTCAAATTGGCGACAGATCGAAGCCCCGTTTCTTTGGACAAGTCAAGAGAAGTGTTCCTTTCATCTTTACCTTCTGGCTCCATTGTGCGAAGGGATCCACCTTTCAGCTCCGTTGGAGTCATGGACTCGTCTCCGAAAAACAACCTGAATGGGGTAAAACCCGTGGACCTAGCTTGAGTGGTCTGAATGGACCATAAAATCATAGGAAGCTCTTTGGTCCACATTCCCTTTACCAACCCTACAATCCTCCGATTTAAGCCGGACAAAATATTTCCATTGGCCTGCTCCATGGCTCCGTTGGATTGGGGATGACGGACAACTGCAAAGCACATTTTAATGCCTAGGCCTTCGCAGAATTCTATAAAAGGTTCGACATCGAATTGGGTGCCATTATCAATTGTCAATTCTCTAGACACTCCGAGCCAGCAAATAATGTTTTGCTAGAAGAATTTTTCCACATTTTTCGAAGTGATAGCAGTTAAGGGTTCAGCTTCGACCCATTTAGAAAAGTATTCGATTGCTACCACCGCGAACATAAAGCTTCCCTTTGCCATTGGGAAAGTGACAATGAGATCCATTCCCCATTGTGCCATCGGCCATACCGGAGCAATCACTTGAAGGGGTGTTGAGGGACGATGGCTTCATCTTCCCATCCATTGGCACCCTTGACAGGTTCGGACCAATAATTCAGCATCTGCTACAATTATTGGCCA
This sequence comes from Zizania palustris, assembly GCA_019279435.1. Taxonomy (NCBI): domain Eukaryota; kingdom Viridiplantae; phylum Streptophyta; class Magnoliopsida; order Poales; family Poaceae; genus Zizania; species Zizania palustris. The sequence continues at coordinate 60,980 of JAAALK010001822.1, read as the reverse complement.
ATAAAGCCCCTAGCAAAGTGTTTTGCCTACTAAAGCCTGAGGGGCTAAGTGGCTACCACATAAGCCTTCATGGATTTCTCAAAGTATATCTTGGCCTTCGGGTTGCGAGGTATTGGAATAGAAGAGTACAAACTCTAGCTTTGTATAGCATTCTGTTGACAAGCTTATAATTTCGGACCCTTGACTGTAACCTTTGTAATTGTGGGCCTTCGAGTGAACTTTCTTTGTTTTGCAAAAAGTATAATATTGGACTCCGCCAATCAGTGATTGGTATGCAAAGTACTTCTGCGGAGGGTGGTTGATGTACCGAAAGGTTGACAAGCTCTTCATAAAAAGCCCCTTGTGGGACATCCAATGCTCCGGCCACAACCTTCGCTAGGATGTCTGCCTGCTAGTTATCTGCTCGAGAGATGCTCTAGATGGAAATTCCTTTGAATAATGCCTCAATCTTTCAGATTTCTTCTAAGTACATCGCAAGATGTGGATGCCGAGCTTGGAAGCTTTTGTCAACATGCCCTGCAATGACCAGAGAATATGTTTTGATTACAACCCGAGTGGCACCAAGTGCGCACGCTTTGCAGAGACCGGGCAGGATTCCTTCATATTCTGCAATATTGTTAGTGGACTTAAAGTTTAGCCTTGTAGAGTACATTTCTTTCTATCCTGAAGGTGAAATTATCACGGCTCCGGCACCTGCTCCAGATGCTTGAAACGCTCCGTCGGAGTACACCGTCCACACTCCTTCGCATGATTCTTCCGGAGCACATACTGCGGATGGAGTCCATTCTACAACAAAGTCAACCACAACTTGAGACTTAATGGTTGTTCTTGCGGTGAAGGAAATGCTGAAGGGGGCTAGCTCGACAGCCCATTTTCCAATTCTCCCAGTGGTGTCTTTTCTCCGGAGCATATCGCCATGGGGATATGATGTAGGGACAATTACATTGTGTGCTAAAAAGTAATGCCTTAGCTTTCGTGAGGCCATTACCAAAGTATACGTGAATTTCGTGAGATTGGAGTACCGTGTTTTTGCTCCGGACAAGGCTTCTGAAATGAAATACACTGGTTTCTGCACTAGTTTTCCATTAGCTCTATTTCTCTGACAAGCACTACGCTGACTATGGAGCTTGTTGCTGCAAGATATAGGAGGAGAGTTTCCTCTGCAAGGGGCACAATAAGTGTTGATAGATTTCCAAGGTAGTCCTTGATTTCGTCAAAGCTCTTCTAGCACTCTGGCGTCCAATTGAAACTTTCAGACCCTTTTAATGCTTTGAAAATTGGGAGGCTTCGCTCCGCTAATCTGGCTAGGAATCTGATGTGAGCTGCGAGGCGTCCGGCCAGCTTCTAGACTTGCCTGAAATTTTCAAGCAGAGCCATCCTTTGCAGTGGACTTATCTGCATCGGGATAGCTTCGATCCCTCTCCTCGAAACTAAATACCCTAGCAACTTTCCTGCTTGAGCTCTGAAAATACATTTTTCAGGGTTGAGGCGGACTCCACATGCTGGGAGGCTCTCAAAAGTTTCTGCTAAGTCTAGACTATATTGGTGTGTTGGGGGAAAATGCTTCACTTTCAGGACTTAGAGATTAATAGTTCAAAGGGACTCACTAAGCTTTGGAGATGATGGATTCGTACTCGAAGGTGGAGACGTTCAACCGAAGGGTGCCTCGATCTGAAGTCTGAAGGAGCCATTCGTAGGATATGAGGCCCCGAAGCAGAGCGGCAGGATTGATAAGACGTTTGGCTTATCTGTTTGCCTCGGATAGGTTTTACCATTTTAACCCTATTCAGGGTACCGAATAGTTTCCACTATGTCGGTTGTAACATCGGGGTAAATAGGTCTTTTTCTTAGACATTTTGGCCTATAAATACCTCTCTTTTCACCCTGTAACGGGGATCGAAGACTCAGCTATTCTAATACACACATTCGGACTACTTAAGCTATTATCCATTCGGAGGCTTGAGATAGTCCTTAAGCACAAGATCACAGTTTGTCCGTTCTTGGTTTCAGAGAACCTGTTAGCGTAATCTTTTATGCCAACAGTTGGCGCCGTCCGTGGGGAACCAAGTTCTAGAAGCTTGTTCTCTACTGCTGACTACACTTCGAAGAGCACTTACGGAGGGAGCCTCGGAGTCCCAAGATTCCGTGCACCCTTCGGTAAGGGGCTTCTTAGTGTGGTTTGAAGGCCTTTCCACGCCTTCCCAAACCAATCGAAGTCCTCGGTCTTCGGACCTTTCCATTGCTAGCTATGCCTCCGAAGCGAAGCCAAGCCTCGGGTCCTCTCCGAAGGCCCCTCGGACCAACGGGGCTGGACCCTCAGCTGTTCCAACAATTCCCGAGGGTGCCGTTGGGCGTCGAGTGCCCAGGGGCCCTCGAGCTCCTCCTACGGTGCTCCGAACTGATTACGTCAGTTCTCAAGACACAGAGCTACCCTCCGACGAAGACGAAGACCTTCCTGGAACTGATGCTACTCAATTAGCAAGTCTATAGGAGGAAGTAGCTAGGTGGAGGCAAGAGGCCGCCGATCTCCTCCGCACCCAAGCCTCCACCGAGACTCCAGAAGGGCCCCAAGACGGTGGTGCGCGCTATCTTCCCGATGTTGTTCATGTCTTGGAGGATGGTGAGAACGCATCTTTTGATGATGAGTCTCCGCTACATTTGGACTTGCAAAGAGTGCCCTTTGATCCTAGGTTCAAGGCCTCAAAGTTACACAAGTACTCCGGTGGATCAGACCCCGGAGAGTTTGCTCGTTCATATGCCCTGGCGATAGAAGCAAGCGGAGGGGTGCGCAACACTATGGCAAAGTGTTTCCCCCTCGCTCTCGAAGGTGTGGCGCTCCGTTGGTTCTGGTCCTTGAAGCCAGGATCGATCAGATCTTGGGAGCAGTTGAAGAAGAAGTTTGTAAGTAACTTCCAGGGTACCTTTGTGGCTCCGATGTTGGCAGGGAGCTTGTTCCAGGTGAAGCAGCGAGCGGGAGAAACACTTTGGGAGTACTTCACGCGCTTCGCCCACACCAAGTCGCTGATTAAGGGTCTGTCTAACTCTTCGGTGGTTGACGCGGCCCGCGAAGGGGTGCTGAACCCTGACCTCCTCAGCAAGTTCCAACGGAAGCCTATGACGTCTGTGGCACAGCTGATGGCATACTTCGAACAGTATGACAAAGCGGATGAAGGCTGCCTTCGGCGAGCCGGAGCACCCGCACCTACCCTTCGAGAAGTAAAGATGGAGCCCGAAGCCTCAGCTCCTCTACGACCCCCTCAAGACAATCGCTTTAACAAGCATAGGCGAGGGAAGAAGCATTTCCGTTGGAAGTGTTGAGCATCGCACCCTCCATGCTGAAGGCACCTGCCAGTTATCAACAAGTGCAAGGCTTCAAGGATGGAGCACCGAAGCCTCAAGAAAGAGTAACTGACAGGCGCTAGAGTTTTTTCTGCTGCGTGCATGGCGATAATAGAAGCCATGACATGAAGGACTACAAGGCAGTGTTGGCCCTTCTGGGCGACTACCAAGGGCGAAGTACCGGGCGGGGTACTTCCGATTGAGCCCCACCAGCGGCACGGTCGGAGGATGTACAAATTGTGGCCCGAGCCGGTGTCCCCGAAGCCCCCATGCGACTTCCGGTGGCCAATATTATGCCACCACCAAAGCAGGAAGACCCACAAGACCGCGGCAAGCGAGTGGTCCTGCCCATCTCCGGAGGGGGGACCCTCGGTAACATGTCCAAGAGGCAGCGGCGTGAGTACGTTCGTGAAGTTGGACACATTGGGACTTCAAGCTCCGCAGAAGCAATGACAGAATGGTCTCATGTGCCCATATATTTTACTGCCAGTGATGCCGCGGGGGTAAAGTTCCCCCATGCTGACCCCTTAGTCATTTCCGCAGACATAGCAGTGATGGAAGTCCGAAGGATCCTTGTGGACGGTGGGAGCTCCGCAGACATACTTTTTGCCTAGGCCTTCGATCAAATGTGCATACCTCGGAAGCATCTACTTCCAGCGGCCCGGCCACTTCAAGGTTTCTCCGGACCGCCTCTCGACGCCCTCGGCCAGATTGGCCTCGAGGTTGCTTTCGGAGAGGGGCCTTTGGCCAGGGTAGAAGAGGTAATCTTCGACGTTGTCGACGCCCCTTATGCTTACAACGCAATCTTCGAGCGAGGGATGCTGAACCAGTTCGGAGCTATAGCGCATCACAACTATCTCTGTCTCAAAATGCCCACGCAAGGTGGAGTTCTTACTATTTCAGGAGACCAAGCTATAGCCCGGAGAATGGAGTATGGGCACGGCCAGCCGTTGGATCCCCGACAAGTGCACAGCATGACACAGCACGCAGAAGAGGTTCCGGAGGCTTCAAACTCTTCGAAGGGGCTCTCCCTTAAGCCAAGCCCGGAATGTGATGTCGAGAAAAAGATAATTTCAAAGGATGGCAAAGAATATCCAGTGCAGTTTGGCAAGGGGCTATCCCCGGAGATAGCTGCCTCATTTGAAGATGTCATCAAGCAAAACCTGGACGTCTTTGCCTGGACTGACGAAGACATCACCGGGGTTGATCGGAGTATCATCGAGCACAACCTGCTCGTCAACCCGAAGGCCAGGCCAATGTGCCAGGGGCTCCGCAAGCTATCTGCAGAAAGGGCAATCCTCGCCAAGACCGAAGTAGAAAAATTATTAAGGGCTGGCATCATCAGGGAGGTAGCCCATACCGAGTTGTTGGTGAACCCTGTTTTTGTAAAGAAGAAGGACTCGAACAAGTGGCACATGTTTATTGACTTTACTTCATTAAATAAAGCATGCCCGCGAGACCCCTACCCGATGCCCCGAATAGACCAGCTGGTGGATTCCACAGCCGGCTCCGAATTGCTAAGTTTCCTCGATGCTTACTCTGCGTATCATCAAGTCTGGCTAAAGCGCGAAGATGAAGCCAAGAGAAGTTTCATAGCTCCTTCCGGGGTATTTTGTTATGTAAGAATGCCTTTTGGCTTGCGGAATGCTGGAGCCACTTTTTCACGTTTAATAGCTAAGGCTCTAGGTCACTAAATAGGTCGAAATGTCGAAGCCTATATGGATGACATTGTAATAAAAAGTGCTCAAAAGCACCAGCATAGCCTAGAACTAGCTGAAATGTTTGAGAGCCTCCGAGCATGTGGAGTACGCCTCAACCCTGAAAAATGTATATTTGGAGCACAAGCAGGGAAACTGCTAGGGTACTTAGTTTCGAGCAGAGGAATCGAAGCTAGCCCAACGCAGATAAGTGCACTACAAAGAATGACTCCACTAGGGAATTTGAAGCAAGTCCAGAAGCTAGCGGGAAGGCTCACAGCTCTTAGCAGATTCCTAGCCAGGTCAGCAGAACGAAGCCTCCAAATTTTCAAAGCCCTAAAGGGATCTGAAAGCTTCAGTAGGACACCGGAGTGCCAGAAGAGCTTCGATGATATAAAAGCATACCTCGGAAAGCCTATCAACACTTACTGTGCCCCTCCCAAAAGAAACACTCCTCCTTTATCTTGGAGCAACTGGCTCCGCAGTAAGTGTAGTACTGGTCAGGGAAGTTGAGCTTAAGGGAAAGCTGGTGCAGAACCCAGTTTATTTTGTTTCAGAAGCTTTGTCCGGAGCTAAGATAAGATACTCCGAGCTCGAGAAATTTGCTTATGCACTGGTAATGGCCTCGCGGAAGCTAAGGCATTACTTCCTGGCGCATAACCTAATCGTTCCTACCTCGTACCATCTTGGTGATATGCTCCGAAGCAAAAATTCTACGGGTAGGATCGGAAAATGGGCTGTCGAGATAGCCCCCTTCAGAATCTCCTTCACGGAAAGAATAGCTATCAAATCCTAAATCATAGCCGACTTCGTAGCAGAATGGACGCCATCTGCAGTAAGGGCTCCAGAGGAGCCCTCCGAAGGTCTATGGACAATATTTTCTGACAGAGCATATCAGGCATCTGGTGCCGTAGCTGGAGCAGTCATCATATCACCGTCAGGGCAAAAGGCCATGTATTCTGCGAGGCTCAACTTTAAGACCACCAATAATATCGCAGAATACGAAGGGGTCCTGCTAGGCCTCCGAAAGGCAAAGGCACTTGCAGCAGCAAGGATAATAATAAAAACAGATTCCCAAGTCGTCGCAGGGCATGTCGATAAAAGCTTCCAAGCTAAGAACCCACATCTAGCGAAGTACCTAGAGGAAATCCGCAAGACTGAAGAAGCATTCAAAGGATTTTTTGTTCGAAGTATCCCTCGAGCAGATAATCAACATGCAGACATTCTTGCAAAGGTTGCGGCCAGTGCATTGGACCTACCGGAGGGCGCATTTTATGAGGAACTAATCAAGCCTGCTGTCAATCAATTACCCTCCACAGAAGTCCTTTGCATTCCAGCCACGGATTGGCGAGCTCCGATAATGGATATCTTGCAAGGTAGTACAGACTCTTCCGAGGGTCCGGATTTCCGAAGGTCCCAGGCAAGGGCTAGAAATTATAAGCTTGTCAATGGAGTGTTGTACAAAGTCGGAGTGTGTTCTCCTCTACTCCGGTGCATCTCCCAACCCGAAGGCCAAGACATACTTCAGGACATTCACGAAGGCTTATGTGGAAGCCACTTAGCCCCTCGTGCCCTAGCAGGAAAAACACTTCGACAGGGGCTTTACTGGCCAACAATTGTGATAGATGCGCAGGAATTGGTCCGAACCTGCCAAGGATGCCAGTGGATGGGGAGACGAAGCCACCGTCTGCCAGTACCACTTCAAGTTATTGCCCCGGTGTGGCCAATGGCTCGATGGGGCATGGACCTCATAGGCCCTTTCCCAATGGCCAAAGGCAGCTTGAAGTTTGCGGTGGTAGCAATCAAGTATTTTTGAAAGTGGGTCGAAGCAGAACCATTGACTGCTATCACTTCGAGGAATGTGCAAAAGTTTTTCTAACAAAATATTGTATGCAGGTTCGGAGTGCCAAGGGAGCTAACCGTCGATAATGGAACCTAGTTCGAAGCTGACACATTCAAAGAATTTTGTGAAGAACTGGGCATTAAGTTATGCTTCGCAGCCGTGCGCCATCCACAGTCCAACGGAGCTGTCGAGCGAGCCAACGGGAACATACTATCTGGTCTAAATCGAAGGATTGTCGGGCTGGCAAAGGGGATGTGGGTCGAAGAGATTCCCAAGATCCTGTGGTCCATTCGAACCACTCAAACCAGGTCCACATGCTTTACCCCGTTCAGACTGCTATTCGGAGATGAGGCAATGACTCCTACGGAGCTCAGGGGTGGATCCCTTCGTGTGGTGCAACCCGAAGATGAAGGCGAGAGGAGCACTTCGCTGGACTTGTCAGAAGAAACAAGGCTTCGAGCTGTCGCCAATCTGACAAAGTACCAAGGCCAAACAAAAACATAGTATGACCCGAAGATAAAGCTGAGCGAGCTTAGACTAGGTCACCTAGTTTTGCGAAGTGTAATAGCCACGGGGAAGCTAGGAAATAAATTGGAAGGACCATATATTATCCTATGCTTAGGATGCCCCGGATCGTTTAAATTAGCTAATTTAGAAGGGGAAGAATTGAAACATGCATGGCATGTGGAGCACCTTAAGCGTTATTATGCTTAGGGGCTCCATGTAATCACTTGTAAAATTCCTTTTCTAAGTAAAGTGGAGGGTCGAATTTTGTTTGCTCTTCGAGTATCCCTTACTCCGGGTGGACGCATCGGGAGGACGGAGATGCTTGCAGAGTCAAGCATCTTTCCCATGACCTGGGCAATAGCCTGCGAACCGTGGGTTCGAGGACCTCGCCGCCAGCCTACAGATTCATGGCTCTGGCTTGTTAGGATCCATAGCAGAGTCTAAGGACTTTAAAAAGAATAGATTTCTGGCATACGGGTTGAGGAGCCATGCTGAATAGCGTGGGCCTCATGGCTCCAGATGTGATGAGTCATTGTCAACGATAGTCAAAGAGGATTGAGAAGAGAGAAGATCTGTTGTTTCATGGGTCGCGGTGTGACTCAGGTACACGGGCAGCGAGCGACTGTCGGGCTGAGAGAGCCGCGAAGTCGTGCTGGCCCAATCCGGGTACATGGGCTAGGAGCAGCAGAAGACCCACTGGGCTGTTGACCAGGATTGACTCAGGTACACGGGCGGTGAGCGATTGCTGGGCTGAGAGAGCTGCGGAGTCGGGCCGGCCCAATCCGGGTACCTGGTGCAAAGTCAGTGGAGGCTTTGTAAGTTTCGGCGCAAAACTGACGACCGCTGATCTTGTATCGGAGTGTCCAGAAGAGAAGGCATTGTCGCTACGAAAGCTTAGCTTCCGGATGAGTCATCTGTAAATAGGAGTTTACTATTTTGTCCCTAGGCCCACAGTCAGTCAGTCGAGTCTGTAAAATATCCTAAGGGCAATTTAGTCTTTTCCTTTTATTTCAGCGTCTGTAAAAAACCCTAAGAGGCTGGTGGAATATTCCTAGCTATTGGTAAGCCTATAAATAGGGCCCCAATCCCTAGGGTTAGGTCACCCTTTCAGAAATCACTTTTTCAATTAAAGGATTGGGTCATTTTTGCTCCTGCTCCCTGCGCACGCCGCCACCGCACTCTTCCTGTTCTTCACGCTTCTGTGAGATTTTGTTCTCTTCTCTTGCCATTTGGGTTGCAGTGATTTTATAGTTGTTTACATCTTGAGGAGCCATGCTGAATAGCGTGGGCCTCATGGCTCCAGATGTGATGAGTCATTGTCAACGATAGTCAAAGAGGACAGAAGAAGAGAGGATATCTGCTGTTTCATGGGCCGCGTGTGACTCAGGTACACGGGCAGCGAGCGACTGTCGGGCAGAGGAGGCTGTGAAGTCAGGCTGGCCCAATCCGGGTGCATGGGCCAGAAGCAGTAGAAGACCCACTGGGCTGTTGACCAGGACTGACTCAGGTACACGGGCGGTGAGCGATTGCCGGGCTGAGAGAGCTGCGGAATCAGGCCGGCCCAATCCGGGTACCTGGTGCAAAGCCGGTGGAGGCTTTGTCAGTTTCGGCGCAAAACTGACAACCGTGATTCTGTATCCGACTGTCCAGAAGAGAAGCCGTAGTCGCTACGAAAACTTAGCTTCCAGATTAGTCATTTGTAACTCTAGGCCCACAGTCAGTCAGTCGTGTCTGTAGAAATTCCTAAGGGCAGTAGAGTCTTTTCCTTTATTTTTGAGTCTGTAAAAACCCTAAGGGGCTGGTAGAATATTCCTAGTGTTGGGAGCCTATAAATAGGACCCCAATCCCTAGGGTTTGGACTACCCTTTTGGCTGAAATCAAATCCACTCTATTGGGTCACTTTTTGTCTCTTGCCTTGCTTCTCTCTCTCCTGTGTGCGCCGCCAGGCATTGGTTCATCCCTTTTTGCCTTGCATTTACTTTGCTCCTGTGAGATTGATTTCATTGTTGGTTGTTGAGTTATGTGCATTGATTCCTCTGCTACAAGAAGCTTCGGTTCGTTGTGCTGGTTGATTTTATTCCTGAGGTTGTGTCTCTGTTGCGTGTGTTCTTCGTGAGAAGTAGTACTAGTTCTTGCTGTTGCAAGTAGTACTGCTACTGTAGCTACAGTATTTGCTGCCAGCCTTTTTACTTTCTACCGCACAACTTTTTGATCGAAGCAGACTGGATTGAATGCCTTTTTGACTGTTTTCTGGCGAAGTCATCATCTCAGTTTCGAAGCCCCTCAGCTCCGTGAGGCAGGCTTCGAACGTTCACCTTCGAAGGCTTCGTTCGATCTTCGATTTTTGGTTTGCGTTCTGGGTTGCTAAGCTTCGAAGCATTTTCTGAACGTCAGCGTCACATACTTCGAACGATAGTGCGAAGGGGCTTCGGCTCTATCTGTTCGAAGTCCATACTTCGACAAGTTTCGAAGTTGGGTTCGAAGCTTGTAGCTCCGCTAGGCTTCGCACTGACTTCTGTGTGGCGTGTCACCCTTCGCCTCTCTTTTCGGAGCTTGCTCTTTTCGAAGGTAGAGCATTGACTTCGGACTTGGTTTTCTGTCGTGTGACAGGCTTCACTTCTCTATTCGAAAGTCGTTCATCTGTTTGTTGTGTTCGAAGTTCTGTGTTCGAAGATTTGACCTCGAAGCTGTAGGTTCGAAGCTGTGTTCGAAGCTTTGTCTTCAAAGTACACACTTCGAAGCAGGCTCCGACATTTATCATACTTCGCTTCGAAGCATACTTCGCTTCTTGCCACTTCGAACTAGACTAGAACAAAACACCTTCGGCATCTTCAACATGCTTCGCAACTGACCTCCGAAGCAGGCTCCGTCACCAACCTCCGAAGCAGACCTCGATGTGCGAAGGGGGCTTCGCCAAGTTCCAAACAGGAGACAGATTTGGACAGTAACTTCTCTTTTCATCTCACACATTCTTAGATCATTTCATTGAGAAGTTTAGGCCTGTTACACCTTGTTCATCTGCCTAGTTGCACTTCTTTAGTATTACACTGTTTATCATCAGTTGCTTCTAGGTTAGAAACCTTTAGACTTAGGCCTTCTGTTTATTTTCTGCTGCGTAGTCTTTTGAGGTACGTTGGGTATTGGGAACATGCCATTGATTCGAAAGAATTTTTAAGGCGCCCATTCACCCCCCCTCTGGTCGCTACTTTCGGTCCTACAAGTGGTATCAGAGCGTGGTTAGGGTTTTTCCATACCTTAACCGGTTCTAAACCCCGGTAGTGACCATGACGTCTCCTGGCAAGGTCCCGTCCTTGGAAGCCTATGGCTATAATTATTGGAAGACTCGCATGCGAGCCTATCTCATGAGCCAGGGTTCGGACATATGGGACATTTGCGTTCACACCACGTTTGTCATTTTGCCAGTTACTGAGCAAGGTACTGCTGGTATCATTGCTCAGCATCTGAGCAATAGTAAGGCTGTGAACATTTTGTTTTCTGGCTTAGGTCCCACTGAGTTTGAGCGTGTGAGTCATCTCTCCACTGCGAGAGAGATCTGGGCTACCCTCAAGGCACACCATGAGGGAACAGCACAGGTCAAGGCTCGGCTCTATCAGACCTACCGGCGTGAATATGAGAATTTCACACAGAAGCCGGGTGAATCTGTTGAGGCTTTGTTTGGTCGCTTTCAGTCGATCATTAACAAGCTTCGGGACAACAAGGCTGAGGGTGCTCAGTTAGTCTCAGATCACGAGCAGGCGCTCAAGGTTCTCCATACCTTGGACCCAAAGATCTGGGAGATCAAGGTATCTTCTATCGTTGAGAGTACTTCTTACGATACCTTGACCATTTCTGAGTTATTTAGCAAGCTGAAGGCCACTGAGGTAGATATCCAGTTGAGATCAAATCTCACTGGTTCTGGATCAAAATCCCTGGCCCTTGCTACACCTTCTGTTGATCCTTCTTCTATGAGCTGTGCTGGGTTCTCCTTGATGTCTATCACTGAGGACCAGCTTGAGTTGTTGGGAGATGATGATTTGTGTCTGTTTAACAACCGGGTGCGTCGTGTCTATGATAAGAGAATGTTCAAAAGACACGGCACAAAATCCGGATGCTTTGAATGTGGTGATCCAGGACATTTCATCGCCGACTGCCCCAAGCGCAATGAACACAAGAAGGGCACAGGTGGTGGCTTCCACAACTCCGGCAAGCACGACAGCTCATCCTTCAAGGGCAAGCCGAAGACTCGATTCTTCAAGAAGGCCCTGAAGGACTACCGGCGAGAGAACAAGAAGCGCGACAAGGCCTTCTTCGCCGAGATGGAGAAAAGCTACTCCAAGCGGTCCACGTCTTCTTCCTCTTCATCGAGCTCAAGCGATGAGGAGATCACCGTCAAGAAGGGAAAGGACAAGGATGATCCGGCGGGACTTTGCTTCATGGCCTTCGGAGACAAGCCGAAGAGCCGATCACACCAGCGCCGAAGATCCCGCAAGAGCTTCTGTTCTATGGCTCTTGGGGATAGAGAAGAAAAGACCTCCTCCGACGACTCCGACGACGACGACAGCAAGGTATCATCTTATGAGCGTGAAATAGTTGATTTACTTGAGAGCAATCGTCAGGAGTAGAGATATCGGGAAAAACTGCTTAGGGGGGCTAAGAAGAGGATAGATGAGTTAGAGAGTGAGCTTGCCGTGGCCAACGGCAGAATCGAGAGTCTATCTTCTTCCCCTTGCTTGGGTGATAGCAGTGAGTGCCCAAAGTGTGAGGTGCTTCTGTGTGACCTGTCGAATCTAAAGTCCAGGTACACAGAAAGGGTTGATGAGAGGGACGCTTTGGTCACTGAGCTTGAAAGCGCTCAGCTGGAGCTGAAAGATGCTCAAGCCACTGTCGTCACACCCTGTGTTGATTGCCCATCCCATCTAGCTGCCTTAGCTGAGCTGAAATCCAAGGGTAATGAACATTTGGGTAATTTGGAGAGGTTGAGAGCTGAGCTTGCCCATACTAGACTAGAGCTTGAGACACTGTCAGTTCCACCCACTGTCTGTGAGAACTGTCTGTCTCTTAGAATGGAGTTGATCAAGCTAAAAGCCGGGAAGTCTGTCCAAGTAGAGAATGAGTGTGAGACCTGCTTGTCTCAGGTGGAGGTTCTAGCTTCCTTGAGAGAGGAGCTAGCAGATTCTCAGAATGAGAACTTTTACCTCCGTTCTATCCTGAGTTGGATCAGTGCCAAAGAGCCACAGCTTGGCATGATGATCCAGCAGTTCAAGAGGCAAGATGGGTTTGGGGTAGGTTACACCTACACCAAGGCTGACTTTGAGAGTGCCATCAGCCGGGCAGTGGAGTGGAGTAAAATGACTCCAGAGCAGAGGTATCCCAAGACTCACTCCACTGAGTCTTCCCAGGCTTGTCAGCCCAAGGATGGAGTGATCCATGAACCATCTAAAGCTCCGCCCAAGAAACCTATCTGGGTTCCAAAGCCAAAAAATCTCCACACCTCTCTTGACTGTCTTCCTGGACCCTCTCAACCCAAGAAGACAACACCAATCACCACTAAGCCCAAGAACCCCAAGCCTCAACCACATCCCAAGAAGCCTACCTATCATTGTGAGTACTGTCAGAGAGACGGGCATCTTGCGGAGTTCTGCTTCAGGAGGAAGCGGGTTGAGAGAGCAGAGAGGGCTCGTAGTGATCAGGAGCAGTTCTACCAGCAGGGTGGTAGACTGCGTGTTCCTCGGCGCGGGGAGAGGCTGGAGGCCAGGCCGCATCGTGTAGGTGGTGGTAGAGGAGACGACTTTCTTGCCCGTGCTCCAGTTGGTGGTGTCTGTTCCGGCAGATTTCCAGACCGTGTTGGCTACGGTTCTGGACCTCGTGGCCGCAGGGTTAGGCAGAACCATGGACCCGCGCTTTGAGCCGCGCTTTGGTCCAAACTCTTTTGATGGTTTTCTCTTTCCATCTTTTGAGCAGATGGCTCGACACTGGTTTAGCTCTTTTGCTAAACCTGGTGCCGGACCATTTGCTCCCACTTACAGACATTGATTGTGCAGGACCGGAGACTGGAGGATGTTTGGATCATGGACTCAGGATGCTCTCGCCACATGACGGGACATCGCAGATGGTTCTCCAGTCTCACTCCCCCGAGCTCCAAAGAGTACATCACATTCGGGAACAGCGGTCAAAGGAAAGTAAGTGGCATAGGATCAATTCGCATTTCAGATCATTTCTCTTTAAAGAATGTTGCTTTGGTTAAAAATTTGAACTTTAATTTGATTTCTGTTTCGCAACTTCCTGAGGATGGTTTGGAAGTGCGTTTTAAGAAGGGCAATTCATCTGTGGTTGATTCTAGAGGGTCTTTGGTTTGTCAGATCTTACCATTCGGTAAAGTTTTTCGAATTGAATTCTCTAGTTCTTTTGGCCCTTCTCGTTGTTTGATTGTTGGATCTTCTTCTGAGCTCTGGAAGTGGCATAGGAGGTTAGGTCACTTGAGTGTTGATCTGTTAGTCAGGTTAAGCTCTATGGACCTCATCCGAGGATTGCCCAAGCTTAAGATGGAGAAGGATCTAGTTTGTCATCCCTGTCGTCATGGGAAAATGGTTGCCGCTTCTCACTCACCTGTGACTCAGGTGATGACATCGTATCCGGGCGAGCTTTTACATTTGGACACTGTAGGTCCAGCTCGAGTACGCTCAGTCGGTGGGAAGTGGTATGCACTTGTAATTGTTGACGACTTTTCTCGATTTTCGTGGGTTTTCTTTTTGGAGTCCAAGGATGAAACGTTTCAGTTTGTTCATGACCTGATCTTGAAGTTGAAGAATGAGAACAATGGTCGAATGCGAGCAATTCGCTCCGACAATGGCTCTGAGTTCAAGAACTCTCAGTTCGTCAGCTTCTGTAGTGATCAGGGTCTGGACCATCAGTTTTCTTCTCCTTACACTCCCCCACAGAACGGCGTTGTGGAACGAATGAACCGCACGCTAGTCGAGATGGCCAGGACGATGCTCGATGAGCACAGGACTCCTAGGCGTTTTTGGGCTGAAGCCATGAACACGGCTTGCTATCTGGCCAACCGCATTTTTCTTAGAGCTTACCTAGGTAAGACATCATATGAGTTGCGGTTTGGCAGACAGCCCAAGGTGAGCCACTTGCGAGCGTTTGGCTGCAAGTGCTTTGTGCTCAAGAAGGGAGGGCATTTGGACAAGTTTGAGTCTAGTTGCTGGGATAGTGTTTTTCTTGGTTATGCATTGCATTCTCGAGGCTTCCGTATTTGGAACCTCGAATCCCAGCTGCTTGTCGAGACTTGTGAGGTTTCTTTTGATGAGTCCTTGCCTTCTTTGACTCCTTCTTTTGAGCTTTCTGGTGATGATGAGCTCGGAGAGTCCATCTTCGAGGAAGATGAGGATACTCCAGCTGCTGATGAGGGTGGGCCTTCTGCATCCCCCGCAGAGCCCACACCTTCTGAGACTTCGACTGAGAATGAGGGCGGACCTCTGATCACTTCTTCCACATCGATCGAGCCCCCTCAGTCGAGTCCAGAGGTGCCAGCTGCTGACTCCGGTGAGGTGACTTCAGATCACCAGGGAACCCGAGCAGTTCAGCGTGACCATCCCTCAGAGCTCATCATAGGTGATCTGACTGAGAGAACTTTGCGTTCTTCTGCCTCTCTCGCTGTGTTTGCTGAATCTGTGTTTGTTGCATCTTTTGAGCCCAGAGACGTTTCTCATGCTCTTTCTGATTCTAATTGGATTAATGCTATGCAAGAAGAGCTTGAAAATTTTGTCCGCAATCGGGTTTGGACATTAGTTGAGCCGCCATCAGGATGCAACCCCATAGGCACCAAGTGGGTATTCAAGAACAAACAAGGTGAAGATGGGGTTGTGGTGCGCAACAAGGCTCGACTAGTTGCCCAGGGTTATTGCCACAAGGAAGGTATTGACTTTGAAGAAACTTTCGCTCCTGTTGCCCGTCTTGAGTCCATTCGTATTCTTCTAGCTTTTGCCGTTTCGAAGGGTTTTAAGCTTTTTCAAATGGACGTTAAGAGTGCTTTTCTGAACGGGTTCATAGAGGAGGAGGTTTATGTTAGGCAACCCCCCGGTTTTGAGAACCCTAAGTTTCCTCGACATGTTTTTAAGTTGCACAAAGCTTTATACGGGTTGAAGCAAGCCCCCAGGGCTTGGTATGACCGGTTGAAGCAATTTTTGTTGGGGAAGGGCTTTGTGATGGGTTCTGTGGACAAAACTCTTTTCTTGCTCAGAGATGCTTTAGATTTTTTAGTTGCTCAGATTTACGTGGACGATATTATTTTTGGCGGTACTACTGATTCTCTTGTGTCCAAGTTCTCTGAGCAGATGCACAGTGAGTTTGAGATGAGCCTCATGGGTGAGCTCAAGTACTTCTTAGGGCTCCAGATCAAGCAGACCAAGGACGGCACTTTCATCCACCAAGGTAAGTACACTCGTGATATGTTAAAGAAATTTGACTTTGGTGGTGAATTGAAGCCGCAGATGACCCCGATGGGCACTTCTGGGGGTCTGGACAAGGATGAGAGCGGTGTCAAGGTCAATGAGAGAGAGTTTCGAGGGATGATTGGTTCATTGTTGTACTTAACGGCAACAAGACCAGACATACAGTTCGCTGTGGGACTTTGCGCGCGTTTTCAGTCTTCACCACGCGCGTCTCACCGGCACGCTGTCAAGCGCATTTTCAGGTATCTCACTTATGCGCCCGATCTCGGTCTTTACTATTCAGCGTCATCATCTCTTGATTTATCTGGCTTTTCGGATGCCGACTTTGGTGGGTGCCGGTTGGATCGCAAGTCGACTTCCGGTACTTGCCAGTTTCTTGGTTCATCCCTTGTGTCTTGGTCTTCACGAAAGCAATCTGGAGTTGCTCTCTCGACCACAGAGGCTGAGTACGTAGCTGCTGCTAGCTGCTGCTCACAGTTGATTTGGATGATTTCCACTCTACGAGATTTTGGGTTGTTCTTTCCTACCAGGGTTCCATTATTTTGCGACAGCACCAGTGCTATTAGTGTAGGGAAAAACCCGTGTCTCCATTCAAAAACCAAACATATTGATGTGCGCTTTCACTTCTTGCGGGATCAATATGAGAAAGGTGTCATTGACCTTGTTCATGTTGATACCCATCATCAGTTGGCTGACATTTTCACCAAACCCCTAGATCAGTCTACCTTTGAGCGTTTACGAGGGGATTTGGGTGTTGTGTATCCTTTTTAGGATATTTTGCGTCAGCTTTCTTTGTTCTTTACTCTTTTCTTGAGTCTTTCTGTGTGTGTTCATATCTTGCATATTCACATATCACACTTTAGAGATGCTTCTGTTATATGATTGAACTGCTTTACTTATTCTAGCTGGTACATGCTTTTGATTACTTGTCAATGATCATGCTTTGCTTCAGTTCAAATGATATGCTGATATCTGTCATATGCATGGCTTTTATGCTTTAAAATTAAAAAAAATGATCACCATTGCTTCTGGTAACTAGCATGCGTAGGCTGAGTGTTTTTGCTATCTGTTACATGCCTTGTAGCTAGTTCATCACATAGATGCAGATATGCAACTTGGACATCTTTATGCTTTAACATGGAAAATGAGCTATAAAAATGATAAAAATCAAAAATGAATGAAAATTCCATGCCTTTTTATGCTTGAGTTGAAAAGATCCAAGTGGGTTTGCTTTGTCGCATTGCATTGTTCTGGACTGCTTACCATAGCACTTTGGTATGAACTAGGACAGTGTAGTGTATGCCAAGATCAATGTCTTAAGCTTCTGATGGTCCAGTTCTGGCCTAGGCTTGACTTGGTCGGTTAGCATAAGGTTTGACATGCAAATAACCCTTGGCAGAACTGAAAAAGGAAAATTGAAAAAGCCTGAACTTTTAAAAGATAACAAGTTCGCTGAAGCACGTTTGTTTTGGATTGCTTATCTTGGTAGATATCAGATAGCTTTTGCATCTCATGCTTTACCTTGCTTGTTTACTGGAAAATGTGGTGATGCTTTTGTTTGCAAAAAACTGAAAAAATGCGTGCAAATGACTTTCTCTAGATATCATCTGTTGCACTGATCATGCCATGTATCGTTACAGTATGTCTCTTGCCGTATCTGTTAGATGTTGTAACTGCAGTCAATCATATTTGAGAAGCATGCTTTCTACACTCCTTATGCACTCCAGTTGAATTCACTGCATATTTTGAGGGGGAGTTGCATTTCAGGGGGAGTCTGTGTCTCTTTTGAGTGCTTGATGAGTTCACTTGTCAACAAGGGGGAGAAAATTTGGGGATCAGAGTTTAAGGGGGAGTTTTTACTCTGTTGATATCCTTGTTGTTCTGAAATCGCACTCATTTTGAGTTTTTCCGTTTTGGTTAACCATAATGACCGCTTCTTGTTTTTGTTCGGCTTTTGGTCATTAGGGTTAAACTTTTACCTTATTTTTTCTTCTTCTTTGTTTTCTTGTGTTTTGTTTTCGTGTTTCCACATTTGTTCGCAGGTGCTGAAGAGCTGAGAAAAGAGGAGTGTTGACAATGCACTCATCAAGGGGGAGATTGAGGAGCCATGCTGAATAGCGTGGGCCTCATGGCTCCAGATGTGATGAGTCATTGTCAACGATAGTCAAAGAGGACAGAAGAAGAGAGGAGATCTGCTGTTTCATGCGCCGCGTGTGACTCAGGTACACGGGCAGCGAGCGACTGTCGGGCAGAGGAGGCTGCGAAGTCGGGCTGGCCCAATCCGGGTGCATGGGCCAGAAGCAGTAGAAGACCCACTGGGCTGTTGACTAGGACTGACTCAGGTACACGGGCGGTGAGCGATTGCCGGGCTGAGAGAGCTGCGGAATCGGGCCGGCCCAATCTGGGTACCTGGTGCAAAGCCGGTGGAGGCTTTGTCAGTTTCGGCGCAAAACTGACAACCGTTGATTCTGTATCCGACTGTCCAGAAGAGAAGCCGTAGTCGCTACGAAAACTTAGCTTCCGGATTAGTCATTTGTAACTCTAGGCCCACAGTCAGTCAGTCGCGTCTGTAGAAATTCCTAAGGGCAGTAGAGTCTTTTCCTTTATTTTTGAGTCTGTAAAAACCCTAAGGGGCTAGTAGAATATTCCTAGTGTTGGGAGCCTATAAATAGGACCCCAATCCCTAGGGTTTGGACTACCCTTTTGGCTGAAATCAAATCCACTCTATTGGGTCACTTTTTGTCTCTTGCCTTGCTTCTCTCTCTCCTGTGTGCGCCGCCAGGCATTGGTTCATCCCTTTTTGCCTTGCATTTACTTTGCTCCTGTGAGATTGATTTCTTTGTTGGTTGTTGAGGTATGTGCATTGATTCCTCTGCTACAAAAAGCTTCGGTTCGTTGTGCTGGTTGATTTTATTCCTGAGGTTGTGTCTCTGTTGCGTGTGTTCTTCGTGAGAAGTAGTACTAGTTCTTGCCGTTGCAAGTAGTACTGCTACTGTAGCTACAGTATTTGCTGCCAGCCTTTTTACTTTCTACCGCACAGCTTTTTGATCGAAGCAGACTGGATTGAATGCCTTTTTGACTGTTTTCTGGCGAAGTCATCATCTCAGTTTCGAAGCCCCTCAGCTCCATGAGGCAGGCTTCGAACGTTCACCTTCGAAGGCTTCGTTCGATCTTCGATTTTTGGTTTGCGTTCTGGGTTGCTACGCTTCGAAGCATTTTCTGAACGTCAGCGTCACATACTTCGAACGATAGTGCGAAGGGGCTTCGGCTCTATCTGTTCGAAGTCCATACTTCGACAAGTTTCGAAGTTGGGTTCGAAGCTTGTAGCTCCGCTAGGCTTCGCACTGACTTCTGTGTGGCGTGTCACCCTTCGCCTATCTTTTCGGAGCTTGCTCTTTTCGAAGGTAGAGCATTGACTTCGGACTTGGTTTTCTGTCGTGTGACAGGCTTCGCTTCTCTGTTCGAAGGTCGTTCATCTGTTTGTTGTGTTCGAAGTTCTGTGTTCGAAGATTTGACCTCGAAGCTGTAGGTTCGAAGCTGTGTTCGAAGCTTTGTCTTCGAAGTACACACTTCGAAGCAGGCTCCGACATTTATCATACTTCGCTTCGAAGCATCCTTCGCTTCTTGCCACTTCAAACTAGACTAGAACCAAACACCTTCGGCATCTTCAACATGCTTCGCAACTGACCTCCGAAGCAGGCTCCGTCACCAACCTCCGAAGCAGACCTCGACGTGCGAAGGGGGCTTCGCCAAGTTCCAAACAAGAGACAGATTTGGACAGTAACTTCTCTTTTCATCTCACACATTCTTAGATCATTTCATTGAGAAGTTTAGGCCTGTTACACCTTGTTCATCTGCCTAGTTGCACTTCTTTAGTATTACACTGTTTATCATCAGTTGCTTCTAGGTTAGAAACCTTTAGACTTAGGCCTTCTGTTTATTTTTTGCTGCGTAGTCTTTTGAGGTGCGTTGGGTATTGGGAACAGGCCATTGATTCGAAAGAATTTTTAAGGCGCCCATTCACCCCCCTCTGGTCGCTACTTTTGGTCCTACACATCTTCGTCTTGCATATGGCTGATTTTATTCCAGAACGTTTTTCCTCTCTCTGTTTGCTTCGGGTTTTACAAACTTAGAAGGACTAGTACTACTTGCTGGTTCCTGTAGCAACAAGTAGTACCTACTCTCTGTGGAAACAGTGTGCTAGTTCTTCTAGACTTGCTTTTCCTGCGTAGCCTTTTTGATCGAGTAGACAGGATCTTGTCACTTTCTGGCTGTTTTTTGGCGAAGCCCCCTCGTTCGTGCGAAGTCCTTCTGTTCTGTGGAGTAGGCTTCGACCTGACTTCTTCGAAGGCTTCGCTAGGACTCCAAACTTGAACTGTGAATCTAGCTTCGAAGTGGGCTCTGTTCTAAGTTTTGTTCTAGCATTCTTCAGCACCC
The DNA here is from genome assembly GCA_019279435.1 of Zizania palustris. NCBI lineage: Eukaryota > Viridiplantae > Streptophyta > Magnoliopsida > Poales > Poaceae > Zizania > Zizania palustris. The sequence goes on along the minus strand of JAAALK010001822.1, from coordinate 40,701 downwards.
TTTTGTGAAGCATACTTCGACAGGCTTTGAAGTTAGCTTCGAAGCGTGTCTCTCTGATAGACTTTGCTCGGAGTGTGTTGCCATCTTGTTCGAATCAGCTTGTGTGTTCGAAGGTTGTTTTTCGAAGTATGTTTCAAGGCTTCGATCTCTTGTGAGAGCATCAGCACACTTCGATTCGAAGCTGGTCTGTGGTTCGGAGGTAACCACTTCGGTATTCATACCTCGATCAAGTTAGTTTTGAAGATAGATGGTAGGCTTTGATTTGGTCTTTCTGCCGTGTCTCGGGCTTCGCTTCTCTTTCGGAGGTTGCTTTTCTGCGAGCATGGTTCGAAGCTTTCTGATCGAAGTATAGGCTTCGAAGTACACTGTTCGAAGCAAGCTTCGATAATTTCATACTTTGCTTCGAAGCATACTTCGCTCTCTGCCACACTCAAACTAGGCTAGACTCAACAAACCTTCGGGACTTCATCGACAACCTTCGCTAGACTTCGACAAGGGACTCTGAAGCAGGCTTCGACACTGCGAAGCAGGCTTCGACACAACGAAGCAGGCTTCGCCAAGCTTCGAACAGGAGTCAGATTTACAACAGTAACTTCTCATCCCACTCTTAGTGCACTTAGATTGTTGTACTTAGGAGTTTGTTTTGCCACGTCTGAGTATTCTGTTTATCTGCCTATTAGCACTGTATTGGAGTTTCTCTGTTTTTAGCATCAGTTGTTTCTAGGCTAGATACCTTTAGACTTAGGCGATCTGTTCATGCTGTGCTGCTTAGTTTTTTGAGGTGCGTTGGGTGTTGGGAACAGGCCATTGATTCGAAAGAATTTTTTAGGCACCCATTCACCCCCCCTCTAGTCGCTACTTTCGGTCCTACACGGGTTCGAAGCATCTGTAAAAAGAGCCGAAGGTGGCCAGCCTACGGATTCCAGGCTCCGGCTTGTTAGGATCCGTAGAAGAGTATAAGGACTTTAAAAAGAACAGATTTCCGGCCTCCGGGTTCGAAGTATCTGTAAAAAGAGACAAAGGTGGCTAGCCTACGGATTCCAGGCTTCGGCTTGTTAGGATCCGTAGAAGAGTCTAAGGACTTTAAAAAGAACAGATTTCCGGCCTCTGGGTTCGAAGTATCTGTAAAAAGAGCCAAAGGTGGCCATCCTACGGATTCCAGGCTCCGGCTTGTTAGGATCCGTAGAAGAGTCTAAGGACTTTAAAAAGAACAGATTTCCGGCCTCCGGGTTCGAAGTATCTGTGAAAGAGCCGAAGTTGTCTAGCCTACGGATTCCAGTCTTCGGCTTGCTAGGATCCGTAGAAGAGTATAAGGACTTTAAAAAGAACAGATTTCCGGCCTCAAGGTTCGAAGTATCTGTAAAAGAGCCGAAGGTGGCCAGCCTACGAATTCCAGGCTCCGGCTTGCTAGGATCCGTAGAAGAGTCTAAGGACTTTAAAAGAATTGATTTCCAGCCTACGGGTTCGAAGCATCTATCAAAAAGTAGAAGGTGACCAAGTAATAAGATTTCAAGGCTCCAGCTAATGAGACACTTTTTAAGTCCTAAGCGACCAGTATAAAACCCTCTAAAGGTAAAAATACAACTTCGAAACTTAGAAAATCATGATACGAAACTATGTTCGAAGGACCATCCTGTTGCGCGAAGCATCGGTTTGTTCTGCGCGTCATTGTGTCCGGCGAACCTTTTTGGCAATACACAAGGTCCCCCACCCATAAGGAGGGGTAGGAGGGTAACGAACAAACAGGATGCTTACGGTGAAATTTACTTTAATTCATCATACTCTTACATCAAGAGAAATTTTGGTCCAAGCCTAAGAAAAATCGGAGACCTTGTTGGCCTCTAGAGCTACCTCTTCGGCTTCTTTGTCCCTCGTAGCTCGAAGCCACCAGGGTTGTCCTTTTTGTTCGAGCGCTTCTCTTCTTCTTCGAGGCTCGCAGTTTCTTCTGCTCCTCTTGAAGCTTGGCCCAAGTCAGAAGTCTTTCGAAGTCAGCCTCTGCAGGGTCTTCGGCCTGGTACTCCGAGTCACACCAATCCATATGTTCGGAGGATGAAGATGCCTTCTCTTTTTCCTCTTCCTTGATATAAGCTAAGACTTCTTGAAAAACCTCGAGGGTTACCCCCCCTTTGTCTCTGCGAGGAACGGAGAAGCGAGAGCGGCGGTAAGGCCTTAAGCTCTCGAGGCTTGCCCACTCTTTCTGGAGTCCTTTGTCAAAATCCAGTATTTCGAAGTCAGGTTCCGAAGAGCATGACAGAACCTAAAAAGCAAAAGACCCAAACAAGTTCTTCATTTATAAACATTTTATTAATGCAAGGGACTTTACAAGATTTCTTATACATCATTGCCCTATGAGCTAGACCTGTGGGTCGGTTGGTGGAGCAGGAGGTGCCGGAGCTGGCGAGGCTGGAAGTAGGTGGCCTTGTGTGTGCTTGCTTCTACCGACGAGCCTGGTCGATCCAAGATTTAGCCACAGCCTTGTGGTCCATCTTCCAGGTTGACCGGAAGACTTCCCAGGCCGAAGCTACATTCGCCGATGGATGCAACAGGTCCTCGGAGGCAAAGCTTCCGGGGGTCGAACCCCGACTAGAGCGATGGGAATCTGAAGGGCTTTGAGGTGACGAAGAACTCCAATTCTGGCACACTGATCGGAGATCTCTCCGTACCGGACACCAGAGTTCATCATCAGTGACGCCGCCACTTGGATCCTCTTCAGCTTCCGATCGAGGGACTCACTGGCCGCCGTAGAAGACGAAGGGCACATAGTGCCAAAATATTCCAAGGTACCCTAAAGGGCATCCAAGGTACGTTCCGCTACACTAGCATTCTTCTTTTCCGCCGTCTCCAGCTCCGCAGCGGTAGCAGACACTTCGGCCACTTGGAACATCAAGGAGTTCTTCTGGGCCATTGCTAGCTTGAGGGAACCTTGGAGCTCTACCAGTTGGGTGCTCGAAGTGGCCGCCGCTTGCCGGATTTTCTCAACTTCCGCCCGGAGCACTAAGCGCTCGGCTTCAGCTTGTTGGGCTGAAGTCCGGATTGCGTCGCTGGCTTGCCTCGCTAGTCGGAGGGCTTCGTTGGCCTCGGCCCTAGACCTCCGTTCTTCGAGGACTTCTTCCTCCAACCGAAGTGCTCTTTCATCGGAGTCCTTGAGCGCGGTTTGGAGGGTGATAACCTTCCTTTTGAGTCGATTGGTTTCGACTTCATTGGAAGTCGCTGCCGCTCTAGCAAGAATGAATTGCTGCAAAAAGAACAAGGAAGTACCAAGTATTTACAATTACTAATCAAAAATGGTTGTGGTGCTTTTCATACCTGAAGGGCAGCCCTTTCGAGGGCCATGTTGAGAACCAGAGCCCTGGATTCGCTCAGAGCAGAGACCAAGTCAGAGTTAGCGATGTCTTGGCTTTTCTCCGCCAAAGGCTCCAGGAGCGTCCGGAGGCCTGTCCGGTGCTCCAAAAACAGAGCCAACAGAGGAAGCAAAGACGAAGCTTGGCGGTCATCTGTCGTGGCCTCCTCCTCCGAGTTGCTAGCCAAAGTCGTCGTTGGGCCGGGAGGGAGTCCGAGGCTGGACATGCTTTTGCCCCTCCCCAGAACGAAGGCGGGTGGCTCGACTACGGAAGAGGTAGCTCTCCCTTCGACTGGAGATGCATCAGCGGAGGGGACCTCGGTCACCGAAGCCGCATCGACAGGAACGGCCCCCGCCGCTGGGGCCGGGGTGTCTAGTGGAGTCGAGGTGTCCATTGGAACCACCACCCTAGAAGAAGATGGAGCCTCGAGCGCTGCCAGAGCTTCATTGCCCCTAGACGTACCTACGGTATCAAGGTATTTGGTGAGCATTTACAAGTGAAAATTGTTGTAGGAATCGACCAAGGTAAAAGATTTGAAGTGTACCTTCGGAGGCACCGTGAGGTAAAATCGCCGGATCCTCTAGTATTTCGTACATCCGGAGGATCTCATCGATGTCGTCTCCCGAAGTCCTCTCCGGTGTGTTTCTCACTGGAGCCTCAACCTCCGCCGTGATCACCCCAGCTACGGGCGAGTTGGGGGCTGCAGGGTTTGGCTCTGAATCCACGGCAGCAGGCACAAGTGAGTGTGCCGATTCTACCTCCGCAACCTCCCGGGCAGCAGCTTCGGTCGGGACCCCCACCACACCTTCGTCTCCCTCCAAGAGATAGTTCTCGAAGGTCTTCGCCAGTTGAGCGCTGGAGTCCTCGTTTCCGGAACCCTCCGAGGCCGAGCTCCGAACGTCCAAGGACAAGGTAGACGAAGCGGGAGCCAATTGTGGAGGGACCTTCGCCATATTCTTCTTCTTGGGAGGGGTATTGCTAGCTTTCTTCGAAGGCTCAGCGATGGCTTTCCTCTTCCGAGGGGCCGCTCTGGCCGAGTTAAAATCCGGCAGAGGAGGGGGCACCATCCTGAGAGCTCCCCACACTCTGTTGGAGCGCTCCCAGCTCCCCACCAGCTCCAACCTTTTCTGTCTTTCAGCCGTCGTAGGGGCTCCGAGGACCCGTTCGGTGGCCCGAGCTATATCCTCCGGAGCCAGCGCTAGTGGAGCCGCTGAAAAAAGGGTAACATATTATGAGTAGGTTATTTTCATTATCTAACATATTGCTGCAGGAGTTGAAGTCTTACCTAAATTTTGGAGATCACCCTCCGAAGCTTGTTTGAACACTATTGGCCAGTTGGCCCTGAGAGGTGGAATCCGTAGAGCAATGAACTCTTTGGCGAGGTCGCGCATGCTCATGCGGTTCGGAGCAATCTCCGCCTCCTTCCGGAACCAGATCTCCTGCAGCGGCCCAGTAAGGGGAGAGTCCTCTCCGACTTCAGCGTAGAACCATCGAAGAATCCAGTTGGTGTACCATCGGTCGTTGATGGCCTTCGCTGGAAAGTGTTGGGCGTGCTCCCTCCGCAACTGGAAGTTGACGCTGCCGAAGGCTATAATCACCTTGGTGTCCCCAGGCCCATCTTGCGGCTTCGGCTAGCAGATGGCTTCGTGGGTGGCGGCGAAGACCTCAGATCGCCCTTCGCACCCTTCGGCCCGGAGCACCCATTCGAAGACAGCCAGGCGAGCGATGGCATTGGGAGACAGCTGAGATAAGGTGATGTGGAACATTTCCAGTACCTCCGCTAGGAAGTCGATGGCTGGAAGTCCCAAGCCTGCCTCGAAGAAGGCCTCGAAGACCACGACTTCTCCGCTCCGTGGCCTCGGGGTTGATTTTGACCTAGGGACTCGAGTCCTCAGTCCGGTCCCCAGCTTCCCTTCTACGGCCTCTTCAATGGACTCGGTGGTGCTCGTAGACTGGCCAATGAGGAAGCTCTATGGGATCTTCTTCTTGGATGGTGGGCGGAGCTCCCCGGGGTTCTTAGGCCAGGCGTCGCCCGGAGCTCCCGCCATTGCAGCTACGGCTGAGGCGGCCCATGCCTGTCTCTAAGCCAGAGTGCCCGCTGGTGCCGGAACAGTGTGGCTGGTCCTCGCCATGGCTTGGTGGATTGAAAGATGGTGGGAATTGAATGTTGAAGGAGATGATTCACAGATGCCGAACACGGTAAAAAGTTTTTGGTAACTTCTAACCCCCTTTTATAACCGACCGCTAGCTGCTGCGCTTCGATCGCATTCACACTGCAGGTTCGACTTCCACCGCTGGCAGGTGGGCCCAGAAAGTGGAACGATGAAAAACCGACGTAGATTTTGACTGTTAACTTTCACAGAGTGTAACGGCTACTTGCGGGGTAATGGTTATAATCAAACGGTCCCTCACGACGTTTGGGCTTCATAATGGTACACTCTCCGACGGAGCATTCACACAAGCGGTTGAGAGCTCGGAGTCAGGGTCCGAATGCTTTGGATCAGAGATCCTCCAAAAGACTGTAATATGTTCTAATTTTCTCTAAGTCTTAGAATATGAAAATATTCCTTGCGTATACTGCCTCCCTTCTGTACAGGTTAAATTCGGAGAGGCGTATTCGAGGGGCTACTGATGAGGACATCACTTCACCTGATACACACATGGAGCCTCCACCTACAATTCAACTATAAGGACCAATCACACGCGCCCATGCCCGTCGCTTGAACCATGAGGTTAATTCTTTCCTTAGCAACTTTGATTATATTTGTTTGGACGGGATGCTACTGAATTCTAGTGATATTTTGTTGCTTAGGAACATGGGAGATGGAATAGAAGAGTTGGAGTTGAAGACGAAGTCGCACGGATGATTTGAAGTCAAGAACTCGCTGGTTCGGACTACATCGACCACCTTGCACCAAAATGGGCATAACTTCCTCATACGAAGTCCGATTGGCGCGTTCTTGGACTTTTTGGAAAGCTAAGGAGAAGCCGGATCTTTTGCCGTTGGTTTCGTCTCATTTGGAGTCTCGAGTCGATCTGTGTGATTAAAACAGTCCTGCGTGACAGAACTGGGCCGTGTTGGCCCATGATCCGAGTCTGTACATCTTCTAGCCCACAGCCCAAGTCTGTTCACCTTCCACAGGCTGACCACGCCCTATATATTCACTCCAGCCGCCTTTAGGGTTAGGTTTTGCTTTGTTTGCATCTACACTGTTCTGTTTAGATCCCGCCTCTTGCACCGGACCGATTGGCTGCTGCATTGGCGTTTGTGAAACCTCACCTTATCATCGTTTGTCTGTGATTTGGCATTCGACTTGTATCCTTCATGTTCTTGCTTGTGTTCTTGGGTTCGCTTGCAGGAATTAGCCTTCGTGGCGAGGTCAATCGTGTCCTGCGTGGTTGATAACCAACGGAGACAGTGGTGTAACGATTGCAAGGTTTTGATCCGCCGGACCAGAGCCTTGGATCGCCAACGTCGAGATTCTCCACCAACCCAAGTTATCCTTTACCTAGCGGAAGATCGGGACCAATCCCCCATCAGTTGGTATCAGAGCTCAGTTTTCCCGTTAGGTAATCTCGATCTGCTTTTGTTTTTACCTAGAGTCCAGAAAACCGCACCAAAAAAAAATCCCCACCGAGAACCCCTTTGTGCCTTGCGATTTTAATTTCAGTTTTAACCTTGTTGAGTTTGTGTTCTTGGTCGAGTCTTGTTGCTGGTTTAGTAATCCCTTTGTGTCGTTTGAGTAGTAGTTGGTCTTGTGTCTCAAAAAATTCCCCACCGAAAAACCCCCCTTCCGTAACCCTATTTGTTTTCCACATCGACTCTTTGTGACCCCCCTTCAGTAAAACAGGCATAACTTTTCGCTCGTTTGGCAGAAAAATCTGAAATTTTTTTAGCGTGTTCCTGACCCAATTTGGGTGGGTACCTTAACTCTCTTCGCCTGTTAGCCCTAACCAAAATCGCCAAAAAAAATCAGGAAGATAAAGAAAAAAATGGTTAAAGTTTTTGCTCGCCGGTCAGCGAACTTGTTGAATTTCTGTGAGCCACATCCCACCTCAGTTGTAGGTGCCAATTTTTGTGGTTGCAGCTCTTGTCATCCTTGTTCAAAAAAAATAGAGTGAAACAAAAGAGATAGAAAAAAAAGAAAAAAAAGAAGAAGTGGTAGTAACAGAATTCTCAGCGGTAGTAACAGATTCGGCAGTAACAGCTTCTCAGCGGCAGTAACAGATTCTGCTTGTCCGATCTCTTGTCTGAACTCTTGTCCGGTCAGCGGTAGTAACAGAGTTATCAGCGGCAGTAACAGATTCTGCTTGTCCGATCTTTTGTCCGAACTCTTGTCCGATCCGCGGTAGTAACAGAATTATCAGCGGCAGTAACAGATTCTGCTTGTCCGATCCCTTGTCCGATCTCTTGTCCGATCTGCAGAGAGCTGATTTTGGCCTGTTGTTGCTTCCATTTGAGTTTTGGGCACATAGTTTCCCTCTATTGCTTGAATTTTCACCTTGGGAGCACTAAGGCCAGCAACTTTGACGAGTACTAGGGAATACTTATTGAACTTGGTTTAACTGTTATTACTATCGCTAATCCTTGCTACTCACTTTGCCTTCCAAGCTACACCTTTCTCTTGATCAGGACAGGTTCATTTCTTGCAATTGCACACCACCCTCCACTTGGTTCATCACCTGCAGGCCGGTGACCTCACTGCGGCGTGGTAAGAACACTTGCAAGCGTGGGTAAGGCGCTTGACGGATTGCTTCCACCACACAGCCACCACCCCACCTAGCTATTTTCCATAAGGATTATTCTTTGTTGTGTTGTCTTTCACTAACATGGAAGATAACAGCGGTACCCCTCCATCTGATTTTAATGACTGTGTCTCACGACGTGCTCTACTAGAGTCTCAGCGGCAGACCCAACATTCCATCGAACGTCTCGCGCATACTGTGGCTGACCTAGTGGACCGAATGACTGCCTTGGAAACACGTTTGCCTGCTGCACGAGCCAACGATGACCATGTTGAAGAGGAAGACGACCATATTGGAGAGGAAGACGACCTATCCTATGCCGCGAACAATGGCATTGACCCTGACGAGGCTGCACGTCATCGCTTTCAGTTCAACCGTCAAGGTATGGGCGGCCACCGCAACCGCCATCCACGAGGTAACAACGACAACCACAGGAACAATGATCATGATCCCTACTCTAAGGTAAAATTTTAAGTACCTCCTTTTGCTGGCACCTATGATCCAGATGCATATTTAGATTGGGAGATGTCAGTCGAACAAAAATTTAATACTCACATGGTTCCTGCTATCCACCGCGTGCGCTTAGCTACTAGTGACTTCACTGGATATGATCTTCTTTGGTGGACTGAAATAGTTCAGGTTGGCAATGAACCACAAACTTGGGATATGTTAAAACGGCAAATGCATGGTAGATGGGTCCCTCCTTCATATAAACGTGATTTGAGAAAAAAATTGCAGCGCCTAAACCAAGGAAATAAATCGGTAGAGGAGTATTATCAGGAGTTGCAAATAGGTTGCATGCGTGCTGAAATTGAGGAGGACAATGAGGATAAAATGGCCCGTTTTATGGTGGTTTAAGACGTGAAATTCAGTATATCATTGATTATAAAGAATACAATACTATCACTCGTCTTTTCCACCTTGCTATGCTTGCAGAAAAAGAATTGCAGGGTCGCCAACAATCACAACGCAGCATGAGGACCAACATTGGAGGTGCCACTTCACGCTCAAGTGGGCAGCAGCAACGACCACCTCCACCACCTTCTCGACCGATGGCTACATCAGCACCTTCTACATCTACAGCCCAGGTGGAGAGCTCCAAGGCTGCAGCATCCAAGGCGCTAGCCAAGCCCACCTCCTCGGCGGCCTCTACCGCACGTTCTGCAGCGATCCAGTGTCACCGATGCAAAGGATTCGGCCACGTTATGAAGGACTGCCCTAGTCAGCGGGCTTATATTGCTACGGAAGACGGTGGCTACGTAAGTGCTAGTGATGTTGAAGATGAATATGCACTTGCTGCTAACATTGCAGGAGATGATGATACATCCGACGATGACGCTGTTTTTGCATCGGATACCTATGCCGACCATGAAGCACTTATTGTACAACGTGTTTTAAGCACTCACATGGAGCAGGACGGACCGGGCACAACGGAACAATCTGTTTCAGACCTTCTTCCTCGTCAATGATCGCCGTGTACGTGTCATCATCGACAGCGGTAGTTGCAACAATTTGGTGAGCCACGACATGGTAACGAAGCTTCAACTTCCCACACGTGCGCATCCACACCCTTACCATGTGCAATGGTTCAACAATAGCGGTAAGGTCAAGGTAACACAAACTGCTCACATCAAATTTGCCATTGGTACATACTTAGGAGTTGCTGATTTTGATGTAGTACCAATGCAAGCATGTTCTCTGTTACTTGGTAGACCTTGGGAGTATGATACTGATGCTACACACCATGGTAGGAGCAATAAGTATACATTTATGAATAAAGGAAAGAAAGTTACATTGCTTCCTATGACTCCTGCTGAAATTGTAAAATTTAAACAAGAAAAACGTGCTAGGGATGCACAAAAGAGCAAACAACCTTCTGAAAATCAGCAAGTAGCTAAGACGCTTTTGAGGCAACAGAAAGATAAAATTGCTTCTCCTTCTTCATCACAAGTTATTAATCTGAAAGGACATGTCATGCTTGCAACTAAAACTGACCTTGCTGAAATTTGTGATGATACTCCCTTGCTATACGGCTTGATTTGCACAAACGTGTTGTTTTCACTTGCGAACATTCCTAGCTCTGTTCCTGTTGCAGTCACTGACCTTTTGCAGGAGTTTAACGATGTTTTCCTGCTGAGATACCACCCGGGCTGCCACCGATACGCGACATCGAGCACCAAATTGATTTAATCCCGGGGGCGTCTCTTCCTAATCATGCAGCGTACCGCACCAATCCGGAGGAGACAAAAGAAATTGAGCGCCAAGTACAGGACCTTCTTGATCGTGGGTACGTCTGTGAAAGCCTTAGTCCTTGTGCAGTACCCGTTCTTTTGGTACCTAAGAAAGATGGTAGTTGGCGCATGTGTGTTGATTGTCGTGCTATTAATAATATCACCATTCGATATCGACACCCTATTCCTAGATTGGATGACATGCTTGATGAGCTTAGTGGTGCCATTATCTTTTCTAAGATCGATCTCCGTAGTGGCTACCACCAAATTCGCATGAAACTAGGTGATGAATGGAAAACTGCTTTTAAAACAAAGTTTGGATTATATGAGTGGCTTGTCATGCCTTTTGGACTTACTAATGCACCTAGTACCTTCATGCGCTTGATGAATGAAGTCCTACGGCACTTTATAGGACGCTTTGTGGTTGTATACTTTGATGATATCCTTGGTTTATAGCAAGTCTCTCACTGAACATGTTGAACACCTACGTGCTGTCTTTTCTGTCCTCCGAGAGGCTAGAATGTTTGGTAACCTTGAGAAGTGCACGTTTTGCACGGATCGAGTTGTGTTTCTTGGATATGTTGTCACTTCACAGTGCTATTGAGGTCGACGCGGCGAAGGTAGAAGCAATCAACAGCTGGCCGCAACCCCAAACTATCACGAGGTACGTAGTTTTCTTGGTCTTGCAGGTTTCTACCGGCGTTTTGTGAAAGATTTCAGCACCATAGCCGGTCCGTTGCATGAGTTGACCAAGAAGGGAGTCACTTTTTACTTGGGAACCAGCCCAAGAACAAGCTTTTGCCACACTCAAAGATCGTCTTACACATGCACCTCTACTTCAGCTACCCGATTTCAGTAAGCCTTTTGAGTTAGAATGCGATGCTAGTGGTTTTGGACTAGGAGGTGTGCTGCTACAAGGAGGTAAACCCGTGGCCTATTTTAGTGAGAAATTACATGGCCCACAGTTGAATTATTCTACCTATGATAAGGAATTATATGCCTTAGTGTGTGTGCTTGAAACTTGGCAACATTACCTTTTGCCTAAGGAGTTTATTATTCATTCAGGATCATGAAGCATTGAAGCTATACGTAGTCAAGCAAATCTGAATAAAAGACATGCTAAATGGGTAGAATTTATTGAGACTTTTCCATATATCATTAAGCATAAGGAAAGGGAAAGATAATGTTATTGCCGATGCTTTATCTAGACGTTATACATTTCTTTCTCAACTTGATTATAAGATCTTTGGTTTAGAAACATTGAAGGACATGTATGCTACTGATTTGGACTTCAAAGATGCTTTTGCAAATTGTACAAATGATCGTGCTTGGAACAAATATGTGCTGAATAATGGATATCTTTTTCGTGCTGACAAGTTATGCGTGCCGGCTAGCTCTCTTCGCTTGTTGTTATTGCAGGAAGCACACGGTGGTGGTTTGATGGGTCATTTTGGATCAAAGAAAACCGAAGATGTGCTGTCCACACACTTCTATTGGCCTAGGATGAGACGAGATGTTGAGCGCTATGTGGCACGATGCACTACTTGCAATAAAGCTAAGTCCCGTCTAAACCCACATGGTCTTTATATGCCTCTGCCCATTCCTAGTGTACCTTGGGAGGATATTTCTATGGATTTTGTGTTAGGATTACCTAAAACTAGGAGGGGGAGGGATAGTATTTTTGTGGTGGTAGATCGGTTCTCTAAAATGGCGCATTTTATACCTTGTCACAAGAGCGACGACGCTACAAATGTTGCTGATTTGTTTTTCAGAGAGGTCGTACGCTTGCATGGAGTCCCCAATACCATCGTTTTAGATCGTGATGCCAAATTCTTAAGTCATTTTTGGAGGACGTTGTGGCATAAGTTGGGGACGAAGCTGCTGTTTTCTACTACTTGTCACCCCTAAACGGATGGGCAAACGGAGGTCGTCAACCGTACATTGTCCACGATGCTAAGGGCTGTTTTGAAGACCAACTTGAAGCTTCGGGAAGAGTGTCTACCTCATATTGAGTTTGCATATAATAGGTCAGTACACTCCACTACTAAGGTAAGTCCGTTTCAAGTGGTCTATGACTTTAATCCGCGTGCTCCTATTGATTTGCTACCATTACCACCATCTGAAAACTTGAATTTTGATGCTACCACACGTGCTGAATTATTGCTTAAGATGCACAAAACTACTAAAGCAAACATAGAGAAAATGAATGAGAAATATCGTGCTTATGGTAGTAAGGGTAGAAAAGAGATAACATTTGAACCGGGTGATCTTGTTTGGTTGCACTTGCGCAAGGATCGTTTTCCTGATTTGCGAAAGTCTAAATTGATGCCCCGTTCTGATGGTCCTTTCCGTGTGCTTGAGAAGATAAATGATAATGCATATAAACTTGAGTTGCCTGCAGCTTTTGGGGTTAGTCCAACATTTAACATTTCAGATTTAAAGCCCTATTTGGGAGGATGACGATGAGCTTGAGTCGAGGATGACTCCAATTCAAGAAGGGGAGGATGATGAGGACATCACTTCTCCTGATACACACATGGAGCCTCCACCTACAATTCAACTACAAGGACCAATCACACGCGCCCGTGCCCGTCGCTTGAACCATGAGGTTAATTCTTTCCTTAGCAACTTGATTATATTTGTTTGGACGGGATGCTACTGAATTCTAGTGATATTTTGTTGCTTAGGAACATGGGAGATGGAATAGAAGAGTTGGAGTTGAAGACGAAGTCGCACGGATGATTTGAAGTCAAGAACTCGCTGGTTCGGACTACATCGACCACCTTGCACCAAAATGGGCATAACTTCCTCATACAAAGTCCGATTTGCGCGTTCTTGGACGTTTTGAAAAGCTAAGGAGAAGGCGGATCTTTTGCCGTTGGTTTTGTCTCATTTGGAGTCTCGAGTCGATCTGTGTGATTAAAATAGTCCTGCGTGACAGAACTGGGCCGTGTTGGCCCATAATCCGAGTTTGTACATCTTCTAGCCCACAGCCCAAGTCTGTTCACCTTCCACAGGCTGCCCACGCCCTATATATTCACTCCAGCCGCCTTTAGGGTTAGGTTTTGCTTTGTTTGCATCTACACTGTTCTGTTTAGACCCCGCCTCTTGCACCGGACCGATTGGCTGCTGCATTGGCATTTGTGAAACCTCACCTTATCATCGTTTG
>JAAALK010001822.1:0-26214 GCA_019279435.1 Zizania palustris | reverse complement strand
TTCCTCGCTACGTCGCAACATGCCCCAAATCCTCTTTAAGCCTCAGAAAATATAAATTTCCTTCCGTATACTGCCTTCTTTCTAAAACAGGTTAACCACGAGAGCGTATTCGAGGGCTACTGTTGGGGGAAATTACTCCATTTCCAGGGCTTAAAGATTAATCCTTCAAAGGCTGAAGCATACTCCGAAGCTAGTGATCAGTGGTTCGAAGGGTGATAACCATGCCGAAGGGTGCAGCGATGCGAAGGCTTGGTGAACCCTCCGAATGGAAGATAGAGGCCCGAAGCCGAAGGACAAGATGATGGGTCCAGCTTATCCATCTACCTTGTAGTATTTTACCTTTTATAACCTTGTTTATGGTACCGAATGGTTTCCACTATGTCGGTTGTAATCTAGGGTAAATAGGTCTTTTCCTTATGCCTTTTCACCTATAAATACCCCCCTTTGTACCCTGTAAAAGGGATCCAGAACAAGTTGTTCATTACACTCATTCGGACCACTCGAGTTATTATCCAATTCGGAGGCTCGAGGTAGTCCTAAAATGCAAACTCCTTGTTTGTCCGTTCTTGATCTCAGAGAACCTGTTGGCGTAACATTTGCACCAACATGCAACATGGTATTTTTCAGAATTTTCAAATTATGAAAAAAAATTTAAAAGATTAGGGTCAATATTGTAATAAATTAGGAGTATACATTAATGTTTTTTCAGAATTGATAATTCTGAAAATACATTATAGCATTTAGGTAAATACTTACAACTTTCACCCTAATGGCATTTTGGGATTACTTTAATGGGCTAGCCTATATAAAGGACCCCATGCCTAAGGGTTAAGGGTTAGTGTTGCTCTTTCCCTCATTAACAGAAATTTTATTCCATCTTTGTTGCTGTTTATTATTGCATTTACTGCTCTGATATATTTGCCTCCTTTTGTTGTTGATGTTAAATTCCGGCTAAGCTTTTCAGTGCTCATCATCATCTGACAACCTGGAGCACTGTTCTCTTTGTCGTTTGAGCACCGCACTGATTTGCTTTTCTGTCGAGAAAGTCTTAGCGCCGCCACATGTTGAATCAATCAGAGCGCCACCACAATAGGTTTGTATCTGAATTTTTTTTTTGCAAAGCTTTCTATTCCAGAGTTTGATTCTCTTGCTTGCTTCTACCGAGTATTACTATAGTCACTATTCTTCTTGCCAGCCGGGGAATAGTGCCATGTGATAGAGCTTATGAGCCATCGCCAAAGTGTTTTCTCTAGAGACTTCCTTGTGTTTGTCCCAAATGCTTCTGATTCTTGTTGTGATGGCTTAACTTTATTCTTGGGTTGTTCTAAAGGATTTGGTCTATGTTTTCTGATTGCGGATTTGTATGACCTATTCATGATATTATGGCCAAGAATCAAACATATGTAGTGATTTCCTGATGTCTAGAATCTGCTGTAGTTTTTCAGCCATCACAAAGTTTTCCATGGCAGGGAGTTGCATTTTTCTTCAAGTGCTGCTAGTGTTCTACTTTTGAACGCAGAAGGTTTTGACAAGGTTATTCAAAACGTGCAGATTAAGGAAACTAGTTTGAACTTTTTCTTTCTATGGTTCTTTCTGCATTTTGCTACAGCACTCACGTCAGTCCCTTCTCGGTCAAGATCTCGCTGTATTGGATATAATTCACACATGTGTGAACTCTGTTTCCCTTACGTCTGCCTGCAGATTTGTTTTACTACTCTTGCTTCCCAATCGGATCTGGTGCCACCTTTGTGGTTTGTTTCAGCAATTGGACATAGGCCATTGTTGCTTGATGCATAATCTGTACTTTCGTATGCGAGCATGGCAGTGTGTGTATGTTGTTTAAACATTATTCTGCATTGCATCTTGAGTACATCATTTTAATCCCTGTTGTTCTAATCTCTGAATTTAGTTTCTGGTTTTGGTTCTAGTGTTCAAGTGATTCCAGGAAATCTAACTTTATCTGAAGGCAACATCTTTACCGCTTAGTTTTACATTTTTGTCTTCTTGCATCTATAGCACGCATCGAACATTTTGTCATCCAGTCTGCTCATGTGTTAGGACATATTACATTCCTGTTTTGATGGTCATTCAGTGCACAACTAATTCTCTGAACCCTGTCGAAGATCCATCAGTCGACAGCCTTCAGTCGGTAAACCATTTGCCGAACTAGAGGTTCTAAATCGGAGAACCAATTCCGATAGACTAGATCGACACTTGATACTCTGATCTAGACTGAAAGTTTAATTTGGTTTGATTTCACTTCTTATTTTGAATTGTGAGTCTCAATTTAACTTCTGAAATTTTAGAGGAGCGTTCGGTGTTCTCAATAGGCCATCTTATTTCAAAAAATTTGTCGAGACACCTATTCACCCCCTCTAGTCACCCAATCTGATCCCACACCTATGCTCCATGGCCCAAAACCGTTTGATAGCCTTGTCAAGTGAACAACACTATGTGTGCGGAAGTACGACTTCCGCCCCAACTGGTCAAGATAAACATAGCACCCTGCTTTGGTAGACCTACTATAGATGAGCACGAACCCTGGTAGGTGCAGCTAATTGGGAAGCGCATCACACTTAATTTTCTGAGGAAAACCATACTCTAGCATCATAACGTCCCTATAGCGCACACGAAACATGCAAGAATAGAATAACAAGAAACATAAGAAAGCATCACGGGGCAATCATATTAACTATAACAAAGCATGGCCTTCTTCCACAAGGGTGATCTCCATCTCCATGCCCTCCAGTCATCGAGTGTGTGCTCCTAGCCTCCATGAGAGTACTTGTCCATCTCGTATAATCTATACTAATACATGGGCCCAAAGCACCGCGGAAATGACATGCAAGCCATAATGAATTTTACATCAGCCTTGTGCTATAAATAACCATGACACGCAGGCCATATTAATTTACATTCATTGCATGACTGTCATACATCACATTTAACCAAGGCCATGACAGTCACGTCATTCTCTACAAAACAAAGTTAGCCGAGCAATATACAAATGATTGGATTCTTGATCTGAAAAACCCGGGCCAGCAAGCTCGGATTTTCAAAATCGTGTAGGTCGGAACATACGATCTGGCATCGAAATTTCCGATCTATCGGAACTCTTCCGATCAATATTGGAATCCCGCAATCACACAATTTCCTTTGTATCGAATCATTATTCAATATCGGACATCCGATCACTATCAGAACTTCCGATCCACCATGTATCTAATCTCTTTTCCACCATGTATCTCCATACATGAGGGATCCAGATCGAACACTACGCACATAGGCTCTGATACCACTATTGGGGAATAGTGAGTATGTTAGCCGACAAATTCTAAATTTCCGCCCCTATTGCCCTAGGCTCATGTGGTGTTAGATCATAGATCGGCACCAGCTAGCACAAGACGCGCTGGATGCAGTGGAAGAAGATGTTGGAGCAGCACGTCAAGCCTCTCCTCGCTTTTTCCTGCCGTCCTTCGTCGATCCGCTCGTGAAGATCATGTAGTCATTCGCATGTAGACGTTCACGGGCGTCGCTATAGAGTGACACCTCCACGGAGTCCACACATATAGGGATGAGTAGTACCTTTCCACGGCAATGTGCTAGCGCCGTACATGAGAGATGGGATACTTGACCCTCAACATTTGAGATCAAGAAGGGAAGGAGAGAACTCTTGGGTGGCTAGGTCTATCTAGGCTTATTTCTTGCCCCAAGACGTCCTCCTCCTCTCCTTATATAGGGTTGAAAGCCCCTAGGTTCGTGCTCTTCCTGAAACCCTAAAAACCATAACAGATCCAATCTGTTTGCCCATGTCGGAAGTTCCGATCTTGTATTGGAACTTTCGACAGGGTATTTTAGGTCTCCTGATAAAGTACGACCACCAATAGATCCAATATGTTCTCGCCCACCTCGGAACTTCCGATACCATATTGGAACTTCCAATCTGTACAAAAAATTCCCTGATTCCAAATCAGAACTTCTGGCTCGTTGGAACTTTCGACACCATATCGGAACTTTTGAAGCAACAATTTCTTTTCTGTATTGAGACCAGAAATTAATAGGAACTTCCGATACTACCTATCGGAACTTCCGATCCATTAAATTTTTGTCATAACCTTCACATACTTACTATTAATACTTCGATGAGCATCACAATGTTAACACACGTACTATGCGGTACCAAGTGGATGAAAAAATCCTTGTAGTGACCTTCAAATTTTTCAGTGGAAGGGCATGACTGTGGTGTCTCCACAACATAGTATGTAACTCAGGAAGAGGGGACATATGCTTTTCTCTACATGTACTCAAATATGTGTTGGAGTCGTTATTTGTCACACACGTGGCCTGGGACATCTGCTTAAGTCCAGTGCAGGTCCTAAATTCCTCGAGGTTTTGAGCATGACAATTAGTTTGACCCTATAATTGATAAGGTACAATAAAATAGTTAGTAGCAATGTCGATCATTCGTTTGAGCCGATGGACACGATATACACCGATATGCGAGTATCGGTGAAGGGCCACCGGACGCGATTGGGCGATCGGCCGATATGCAACGCCCCTACAACAGGACCTATGCACTCGAACCGACTGACAATGTCTGATGCCAAAGGATATAACACATAATTAAAAGGGGAATCTATCAGCTTGTACTCTGATAGAATCTAATCTCAGCACACTAGATAATGTATCGATATCAGTAAATCATCATGACAGTAAGATTGGACCAAACTAGGACAATTACTAATCACTAATAACTTAACAATCCTTCAACGTAATCGGGCACACTTTATTTAAATGAATGATGCACAATGTACACTACAAGAAAATGCTACATCCAAGATAAATCATTTTTGTCATAGTAAATGTCAATATTGTTAGTGACATATATATGTAAGATGAAATTATGACGAAATCATAGTCGTCGTCTATGGCACGTCACATTTGTTGCACCGTGGCAATTTATCTTATTTCATCACAGCTAAGGTTACAAACATGACAATTTGGCCATTGTCAATAAACTAGTTCAAATAACGTATATAACCCGACGATGTGGTGCCACGTGCCCGATGACGTGACGCCATGTTGCCCAATGATGTGGCACCATGTAATCGATGACTTGGGGACATGTGTATGATGATGTGGTTCCATATGTACGATGATGTGGCGTCACGTACCCGATGATGTGGTGACACATGTCCATTTACGGGGCAGCACATGTCCAATGACGTGGGCCACATGCCTGTTGATGTGGTGACACGTGCATGATGATGCCGTCACAATTAGGTAATGACGTTTGTTTTTAATCACAAAATTTGATGAATTTGAATATGCAGTTGTCCCATTCCATTATTCTAGAATCTTTAGACATCAATTCAATTTGAACATTATAGAATCTTCAACATTAATTCCATTTGACAATTATGAAACTAATTAATTGTTCATACGTAATCCAAATTTAATGTTCATACAAGACAACCTTCTTGTTCATACAACCATCATTTCCACACACAAGTTCACTCATAAGAAAATAACTAGTTCACATCCATACCACAAATGACAGAACCAAAAAGTTATGATCACAAACCAGAAGTTCACACCACAGACCACAGATCACAAAAAAATTAATTGGCCAGGACAGGAACATACAAACTAAGTTTGTCTATTACGTGAGTTTAGGGTCAAGATGCGTTGAAGGATCAACCACTAGCTTCTTGTCTCTTCTTGAAATCCTCCATCTGTTGTTGGGTATTGAGCACATATTCTATGGTCTTAGGCATTGATTCTTCTGTTTGTTCAACTTTCTTCTTCAGGGTATAGAATTATTGTTGAAGTAGATTATCCCTTTGCTTCTCAACCTGAAGTTGTTCCCGAAGTTGTGCTTCTCTTGCAGAAGATGCAACATATTTGTTGGTTCAACAGATTACGCTAACAGGTTCTATAAGACCAAGAACTAACAAATGAAGTGTTTGTGAATGCGCACTATCTCAAGCCTCTGAATAAGATAATAGCTCGGAATAGGTCAAAGTGTATATGAATATCTGAATATTCGATGCCTCTTACAGGGCAAGAAGGGGGTATTATAGGTAAAATTTATAAGGAAAAGACCTTTTTACCCCTTAATTACAACTGACATAGTGGATACTATTTCGGTATCCCTTATAGGGTTAATATGGTAAAACATGCTCGAAGGATTTTGATAAAGTAGACGTCCCATCCTTCTGGTTGTTTTCCACTTCGGAGGGGAAGCCTTTCGGAGGGTCTCTTCGGACCGGAGCCTGGACGGACCCTTCGGCTTCGAGTCCTTCAGTTCGTAGGGGGTCTTGGCCTCCGATATTAAGACTTGCCTATATCTTCGTTGTATAATGTATTGGCTTGGAACGTTGGGGGATCATGATGATGAAGTATTTTAACCCTACAGTAGCCCCTCTAATACGCTTCTCTGGATAGCCTGCACAGCAAGGAGAGCAGTATACGCAAGAAATATTTTCATGATCAAGAACTTAGAAAGAATGCAAGGTATTATAACTGTTCAAAGCATTTTTGGCGTCGGAGATGCATCAAATCCGGGCTTTGAACTTGGACCTCCGTATGATTGCTCCGAAGGAAATTGAACCGTTATAACGACAGTAAACTTCAAAGAGCCATTACTTTTTGTGCCGTATCCCTCAAATAGCCATTAGGCCTTTCGAGAAAGCAATATCCACAAAAGTTTACCGCGGGTTTACATTCTTTCACCCTTTGGCCCCACCTGTCATTAATGTGGGTTGAACCTACAAGGGTGAAAATATTCGCGAATTGTGTCGACAAGGACGGAGCAGTTATAATAGAGGAAGGTGATCAGCGGTTGAAAAGTTTTTACAGAGCTTCTGCACTTCGACAATTCCACACTTTCCTCTTTCGCCATTACTCTCCGAAACTCTTGAGTGTTCCACGATGGCGAGAACAAGTGCAAGATTGCCTGTGGCTGTGGTGACCTTGGCGCAGCGGCAAGCTTGGGCTGCATCTACGGTGATAGCAATGGCGGGAGCTCCAGGGGGCTCCTGGCCCAATGATCCACGGGAGCTCCGCTCACCATCGAAGAAGCCGCTGAAGCAAACCTCATTCTCAGGCGATCAACTTGCATGGCGTAGTCCGTAGTGGAGGCAGTAAGCAGAAGACTGGGACCGAGATGAGGACTCAGATCCCCGAAGAAGAAGTGATACCGACACTAAGGAGTGGTTAAGTCGTCGTCTTCGCAGCCTTCTTCGAAGCGGGACTTGGGCTTCCTTCAATAATTTCTTAACAGAGGTATTGGAGATGTTCCATGTCACCTTACCACAGCTATCTCCGAACACCATAGCTAGGCTTGCGGTTTTCGAGTGGGCCCTCTGAGCCGAAGGGTGCGAAGGAATGTCCGAAGTGTTCACGGTGACCCATGAAGATTCGTGCCTACCCAAGCCGCATGATGGGCCTGGAGACTCCAAGCTGTTGGTGGCCTTCGGGGGGTGTCAACTTCTAGCTCCAGAAGGGGCACTTGAAAAACTTCCTAGAGAAGGCGATCAACGACTAGTGGTACTCTGATGGTTTTATGCCAATGTTGGTGAAGACTCCAGCCTTGCGGGGCCCCTGCAAGAGATCTGGTACAGGAGGGAAGCGGAGGTGACCTTAGACTCAAGTCTGCTTTCAATGTGACTTGGGTTGCTATCTTCGGTGGACAAGCGCATGAGCATGCGAGACTTGGCGGAGGAATTCATCTAACTCCAGATACCTCCGCTCGGGGCCAATTGGCCTATATTTTCCACATACTTCAGAAGGGGAGCTTTGAGAGATCGCTTCAAACCCTCTAGGTAACCCTTCGACATATCCTGCACTTAAATTAATTTTATAGATATATGTAATTTTTCTTAACAGGTTGTTACCATGTTTCAGCAACTCCGTTGGCGCTGGCTCCAGAGCAAATAGCTCGGGCAGGTGGAGAGGGTGCTCAGGGCCCCACTACAGTGGAGAAGCAGCGGAGGGTGGAGCTAGTCGGGAGCTGGGAATGCTCCAACCGAGTATGGAGTGCACTCAGGTTCAAAGCCCCTCCTCTTCCAAGCTTCGATGTAGTGGGCCCGGTTCCTCGAAAGAGGAAAGCTTCTACTGGGACCTCAAAGGCCGTGAATACTCGGGCGAAAAAGGTGACACGGAAGGCTAAGATCCCATCTCCTTTGGTGTCTCCACCTTCGCTAGACATTTGGAGCTCTTCTTCAGAGGAGTCCGAAGAGGAGACTTTGGAGACCCGAATGGGGAGGGATCTTGAAGCTTTACTTATGGAAGGTGGTGAGGGGGATTCTCGGACCAAAACTGAGGATCCACCTCGGGTTGATGTCGAGGCGGTGCTAGTGGCTAAAAAGGAGGAGGCAGTCTGAACCGAGCCCGCTAGAGCTTAGAGAGCGGAGCCGGAGGGCTCCGATTCGCCCGTGATCGGAGTTGTGGTGATGGAGGTAAGGGCCTCTACGTCTACCACTCCAACCCAACCTTCGGGGGGGGGGGACATCGAGGAGTACCTCAGATTGTACGAGTATCTGGGGGATCCCGTAATTCTTCCCCAAAATTTAGATGGAGGTAAACCTTCAGTCTTTACTTCTTGATTCATCATACCTGAAATAATTTCATTGTATTGGCAATATCTCTTAGATAATTTACAAATACCTTATGTTTGTAGATTCTTCGAGGAGCAACATGGCTCCGACCTGGGAAGGAGCCTTGGCGGAGGGACTTAGCTCCAGCTAGGGACGAGGCTCCGGTAGTGGAAGCTATTTCCATTGGAGCTGCTTTAGCCGAGGGGTCACTCCTGCGGAGGGGTCCACTCTGACGGAAACGGTGGCTCCGGCGGCTCCTGCAATGGGGAGAGGTAAAGGCAAATATTGGCCTGGGCCTCTCCCTTCTTTGGTGATGATGCCGTCGGGGTCGATGAACGATCCTTCGGTGGAGGCTTCAGAGGAGGATCCCGCGGGACTAGCAGATAGGGCTTCGGTCTCTAATACAGCCCTTGGCTCAAAAGAGCCAAGAGGTTGGCAACTCCGAGCTAGTCTTCACGCTGAGCGAAGTCAGGTGATCGGAGCTAGACATTGCCTCGAAAGGTCTACCCTCCAGGTATGCGAGGTACATAGTGTATATTTAATTTAATGTAATTACACCATACTTACTTTGCTTTTTGCAGCAATTTGTTCTTGCTAGAGCGGCGGCACTTCCAACAAGCTCGAATTTAATTGGCTCGAAAGGAAGGTTACAACACTCCAAGTGGCTCTTAAGGGCTCCGAAGACAAGTCCCAGCAATTGGAGGAAAAATTCCTCGAAGAGCAGAGGGCGAAGGCCATTATAGAAGAGGCACTTTGAACGGGGCAGGTATGCTCAAGCTAGCGTGGCATCTACAATTAAGGTGCTTCAAGTGGAGCAGGTAGTGCTCAGAGCTGAAGTTGACAAGCTTCGACCAACGGAGGTGACATCCGGGGCCGAACTTGTGTGGCTCCGAGAAGCGCTCCAGCAAGCGTTGTCTCAGAAGAATTATTTGATGACGAAGATAACTAAGCTCTCCACCATCGCCACCGACATGACAAGGGCCGAGGCGAAGCATAACGAGGTGGCTAATCAGACCATGGACACCCTCCGGGGTGTCCTGGAATATTTTGGAATAGTCTGCGCATCATCTTCAGCTACGGTGTACGAACCTCTTGGCTGTAAGCTCAAGATGATCCAGGCGGTTGGCCAAGATGATTAAGGGCTCCAGTACTGGCTATGGAGAAATCTCCGGACAGTAGCCGGGATCGGAGTTCTTCATCACCTCGAAGCTGTAGGGGTCTCCATTGCTCCGGTGAAAGGTTCAACGCCTATAGGCTTCGCTGACAAAGGCTTGTTGCAACCATCGCTGGACGTCGCCTTAGCTTCGGAAGCTTTCCGAGCAACCTAGAAAGCACATAGCGAAGCTGTGGCCAAGGCGTCGATTGACGAAGCCGTCCACAGAGGCAAGCATAGTGTAGGCGTCCAGCTCCACCTCCGCCAATTGCCCCCACCTCCGGACCCGAAGGTCTAGCTTCTTAGGGCCCTTTTGCCATGTAAAAAGACTTTGTAATGTTCTTTTTGCTTCAATGAATGAAAAGTCTTTTCTTGAATGTTTGTTTTTAGGTTTTGCCGCATTCCTCAGATTTTGATCTCGAAGTATTAGAACTGGACAAAGGGCTTCACCAACAGTGGGCTATTCTTGCAAGCTTAAGGCCTTATAGGCGCCGACGATTTTCTGTTCCATGGGGGAGCATGGAGATATAGCACCTGATGTTTGTAGCGAAGTCCTCTCTTACATCAGAGAAGAAGATACAGTAATAATGTCTTCATCTTTGGAGTATGTAGATTGGTCTAATTTGGAGCATCAAGTCGAGGATCCGGCGGAGATTAGCTCCGAACGGTAACTTGGGCCAAACTCGAACCAAAGGAAGGTTTTAAGAACTCCAGGCTCCGAATACCGAGCTGGTCCCGAAGGTAGCTCTAGGGGTTGGAAAGGCCTTCATTTCTAGTTAGGTTTAGATACTAATTTTCATGATTATGATGTTTTGTAATGTGATTTAACCAAGCAATATAATTTGTTTGAGAAGCATTGTTTAAATTGTGCCTTATTGCCCTACCCCTCTTTGTGGGTGGGGGCCTTATGCAATGCAATAGGGCCAGTTGCGCACAATGCCCGGCATATTAAAGCCAAGGCTTCGCAAATAGTAGCTGATAACCAAGAACTCAACTTTTTCGTAGAGTTCTTCGAACTATATGTTCGTATCATAATATCTTACCTAATAGAGGTAGGGTAGGCGACGTATCAAACTAATGGTTCGATGTCTGAAAAGATAGTCACTATAGACTTCGTAAGGTGCTTAGAACTTATAAGTTAGAGCTATGAAATTGGCCACTTAGGACTCTTGATGGGGTTCATTTGGCCAGGGCCTTGAAACCTCATAATGTGGTCACCTTCGACTATTTTCTAGATGCTTCGAACCCGAAGGATCAGAATCTATTTGTTTATAGTCCTTGGACTCTTCTACGGATGCTATCAAGCCAGTGGCTCGGAATCCATAGGTTTTGGCCACCTTCAAATCTTTTTTAGAGCTTCAACCCTGGAGGATCGGAATATATTGTTTAAAGTCCATAGACTCTTCTACGGATGCTATCAAGCCAGTGGCTAGGAATCCGTAGGTTTTGGCCATCTTCGCCTCTTTTACGAATGCTTCGAAACCCATGATTCAAACTCTATGATTTTATAGTCCTAGACACATCTACGGATGCTATCAAGCCAGTGGCTCAGAATCCGTAGGTTTTGGCAACCTTCGGCTCTTTTACGGAAGCTCTGAACCACTGGTTCGGAGGCCGTTTATTGGGTTCTAATGAAAGATGCTTACCTCCGCAAGCATCTCTGTTCCCCTGATGCATCCATCATGAGTAGGGAAAAGTTAGGGGTAAGCATAATTTGAACCTCAAGCTTTTATTCATTTAAAAAGGTACTTTATAATTTGTTACAAGGAGCCCCTAAACGTAATAACGTTTAAGGTGCTCCGCATGCCATGCATGCTTTAACTCTTCCCCTTCTAAATTTGTTAATTTAAAAGATTCGGGGCGCCTGGAGCGTAGGATAATATATGGTCCTTCCCTTTTGTTTCCTAATTTCCACAGAGCAATTACACTTCACAGTACCAAATGACCCGGTCTAAGTTCATTAACTTTTACCTTCAGGTCATACCTTGCCTTCGTTTGGTCTTGGTACTTTGTCAAATTGGCGACAGATCGAAGCCCCGTTTCTTTGGACAAGTAAAGAGAAGTGTTCCTTTCATTTTTACCTTCTGGCTCTATTGTGCGAAGGGATCCACCTTTCAGCTCCGTTGGAGTCATGGACTCGTCTCCGAAAAACAACCTGAATGGGGTAAAACCCGTGGACCTAGCTTGAGTGGTCTGAATGGACCATAAAATCATAGGAAGCTCTTTGGTCCACATTCCCTTTGCCAACCCTACAATCCTCCGATTTAAGCCGGACAAAATATTTCCATTGGCCTGCTCCACGGCTCCGTTGGATTGGGGATGATGGACAACTGCAAAGCACATTTTAATGCCCAGCCCTTCGTAGAATTCTATAAAAGGTTCGGCATCGATTGGGTGCCATTATCAATTGTCAATTCTCTAGACACTCCGAGCCTGCAAATAATGTTTTGCTAGAAGAATTTTTCCACATTTTTTGAAGTGATAGCAGTTAAGGGTTCAGCTTCGACCCATTTAGAAAAGTATTCGATTGCTACCACCGCGAACATAAAGCTTCCTTTGCCATTGGGAAAGTGACAATGAGATCCATTCCCCATTGTGCCATCGGCCATACCGGAGCAATCACTTGAAGGGGTGTTGAGGGACGATGGCTTCATCTTCCCATCCATTGGCACCCTTGACAGGTTCGGACCAATAATTCAGCATCTGCTACAATTATTGGCCAATAAAGCCCCTAGCAAAGTGTTTTGCCTACTAAAGCCTGAGGGGCTAAGTGGCTACCACATAGCCTTCATGGATTTCTCAAAGTATATCTTGGCCTTCGGGTTGCGAGGCATTGGAATAGAAGAGTACAAACTCTAGCTTTGTATAGCATTCTGTTGACAAGCTTATAATTTCGGACCCTTGACTGTAACCTTTGTAATTCTGGGCCTTCAAGTGAACTTTCTTTGTTTTGCAAAAAGTCTAATATTGGACTCCGCCAATCAGTGATTGGTATGCAAAGTACTTCTGCAGAGGGTGGTTGATGTACCGAAGGGTTGACAAGCTCTTCATAAAAAGCCCCTTGTGGGACATCCAATGCTCCGGCCACAACCTTCGCTAGGATGTCTGCCTGCTAGTTATCTGCTCGAGAGATGCTCTAGATGGAAATTCCTTTGAATAATGCCTCAATCTTTCGGATTTCTTCTAAGTACATCGCAAGATGTGGATGCCGAGCTTGGAAGCTTTTGTCAACATGCCCTGCAATGACCAGAGAATATGTTTTGATTACAACCCGAGTGGCACCAAGTGCGCACGCTTTGCAGAGACCGGGCAGGATTCCTTCATATTCTGCAATATTGTTAGTGGACTTAAAGTTGAGCCTTGCAGAGTACATTTCTTTCTATCCTGAAGGTGAAATTATACGGCTCCGGCACCTGCTCCAGATGCTTGAAACGCTCCGTCGGAGTACACCGTCCACACTCCTTCGCATGATTCTTCCGGAGCACATACTGCGGATGGAGTCCATTCTACAACAAAGTCAACCACAACTTGAGACTTATTGGTTGTTCTTGCGGTGAAGGAAATGCTGAAGGGGGCTAGCTCGACAGCCCATTTTCCAATTCTCCCAGTGGTGTCTTTTCTCCGGAGCATATCGCCATGGGGATATGATGTAGGGACAATTACATTGTGTGCTAAAAGTAATGCCTTAGCTTTCGTGAGGCCATTACCAAAGCATACGTGAATTTCTTGAGATTGGAGTACCGTGTTTTTGCTCCGGACAAGGCTTCTGAAATGAAATACACTGGTTTCTGCACTAGTTTTCCATTTAGCTCTATTTCTCTGACAAGCACTACGCTGACTATGGAGCTTGTTGCTGCAAGATATAGGAGGAGAGTTTCCTCTGCAAGGGGCACAATAAGTGTTGATAGATTTCCAAGGTAGTCCTTGATTTCGTCAAAGCTCTTCTAGCACTCTGGCGTCCAATTGAAACTTTCAGACCCTTTTAATGCTTTGAAAATTGGGAGGCTTCGCTCCGCTAATCTGGCTAGGAATCTGATGTGAGCTGCGAGGCGTCCGACCAGCTTCTAGACTTGCCTGAAATTTTCAAGCAGAGCCATCCTTTGCAGTGGACTTATCTGCATCGGGCTAGCTTCGATCCCTCTCCTCGAAACTAAATACCCTAGCAACTTTCCTGCTTGAGCTCTGAAAATACATTTTTCAGGGTTGAGGCGGACTCCACATGCTGGGAGGCTCTCAAAAGTTTCTGCTAAGTCTAGACTATGTTGGTGTGTTGGGGGAAAATGCTTCACTTTCAGGACTTAGAGATTAATAGTTCAAAGGGACTCACTAAGCTTTGGAGATGATGGATTCGTACTCGAAGGTGGAGACGTTCAACCGAAGGGTGCCTCGATCTGAAGTCTGAAGGAGCCCTTCGCAGGATATGAGGCCCCGAAGCAGAGCGGCAGGATTGATAAGACGTTTGGCTTATCCGTTTGCCTCGGATAGGTTTTACCATTTTAACCCTATTCAGGGTACCGAATAGTTTCAACTATGTCGGTTGTAACATCGGGGTAAATAGGTCTTTTTCTTAGACATTTTGGCCTATAAATACCTCTCTTTTCACCCTGTAACGGGGATTGAAGACTCAGCTATTCTAATACACACATTCGGACTACTTAAGCTATTATCCATTCGGAGGCTTGAGATAGTCCTTAAGCACAAGATCACAGTTTGTCCGTTCTTGGTTTCAGAGAAACCTGTTAGCGTAATCTTTTATGCCAACAGTTGGCGCCGTCCGTGGGGAACCAAGTTCTAGAAGCTTGTTCTCTACTGCTGACTACACTTCGAAGAGCACTTACGAAGGGAGCCTCGGAGTCCCAAGATTCCGTGCACCCTTCGGTAAGGGGCTTCTTAGTGTGGTTTGAAGGCCTTTCCACGCCTTCCCAAACCAATCGAAGTCCTCGGTCTTCGGACCTTTCCATTGCTAGCTATGCCTCCGAAGCGAAGCCAAGCCTCGGGTCCTCTCCGAAGGCCCCTCAGACCAACGGGGCTGGACCCTCAGCTGTTCCAACAATTCCCGAGGGTGCCGTTGGGCATCGAGTGCCCAGGGGCCCTCGAGCTCCTCCTACGGTGCTCCGAACTGATTACGTCAGTTCTCAAGACATAGAGCTACCCTCCGACGAAGACGAAGACCTTCCTGGAACCGATGCTACTCAATTAGCAAGTCTATAGGAGGAAGTAGCTAGGTGGAGGCAAGAGGCCGCCGATCTCCTCCGCACCCAAGCCTCCACCGAGACTCCAGAAGGGCCCCAAGACGGTGGTGCGCGCTATCTTCCCGATGTTGTTCATGTCCTGGAGGAGGGTGAGAACGCATCTTTTGATGATGAGTCTCCGCTACATTCGGACATGCAAAGAGTGCCCTTTGATCCTAGGTTCAAGGCCTCGAAGTTGCACAAGTACTCCGGCGGATCAGACCCCAGAGAGTTTGCTCGTTCATATGCCCTAGCAATAGAAGCAACGAAGGGGTGCGCAACACTATGGCAAAGTGTTTCCCCCTCGCTCTCGAAGGTGTGGCGCTCCGTTGGTTCTGGTCTTTGAAGCCAGGATCGATCAAATCTTGGGAGCAGTTGAAGAAGAAGTTTGTAAGTAACTTCAAGGGTACCTTTGTGGCTCCGATGTCGGCAGGGAGCTTGTTCCAGGTGAAGCAGCGAGCGGGAGAAACACTTTGGGAGTACTTCACGCGCTTCGCCCACACCAAGTCGCAGATTAAGGGTCTGTCTAACTCTTCGGTGGTTAACGCGGCCCGCGAAGGGGTGCTGAACCCTGACCTCCTCAGCAAGTTCCAACGGAAGCCTGTGACGTCTGTGGCACAGCTGATGGCATACTTCGAACAGTATGACAAAGAGGAGGAAGGCTGCCTTCGGCGAGCCAGAGCACCCGCACCTACCCTTCGAGAAGTAAAGATGGAGCCCGAAGCCTCAGCTCCTCTACGACCCCCTCAAGACAATCGCTTTAACAAGCACAGGCGAGGGAAGAAGCATTTCCGTTCGGAAGTGTTGAGCATCGCACCCTCCATGCTGAAGGCTCCCGCCAGTTATCAACAAGTGCAAGGCTTCAAGGATGGAGCACCAAAGCCTCAAGAAAGAGTAACTGACAGGCGCTAGAGTTTTTTCTGCTGCGTGCATGGCGATAATAGAAGCCATGACATGAAGGACTGCAAGGCAGTGTTGGCCCTTCTGGGCGACTACCAAGGGCGAAGTACCGGGCGGGGTACTTCCGATCGAGCCCCACCAGCGGCACGGTCGGAGGATGTACAAATTGTGGCCCGAGCCAGTGTCCCCGAAGCCCCCATGCGACTTCCGGTGGCCAATATTATGCCACCACCAAAGCAGGAAGACCCACAAGACCGCGGCAAGCGAGTGGTCCTGCCCATCTCCGGAGGGGGGACCCTCGGTAACATGTCCAAGAGGCAGCGGCGTGAGTACGTTCGTCAAGTTGGACACATTGGGACTTCAAGCTCCGCAGAAGCAATGACAGAATGGTCTCATGTGCCCATATCTTTTACTGCCAGTGATGCCGCGGGGGTAAAGTTCCCCCATGCTGACCCCTTAGTCATTTCCGCAGACATAGCAGTGGTGGAAGTTCGAAGGATCCTTGTGGATGGTGGGAGCTCCGCAGACATACTTTTTGTCCAGGCCTTCGATCAAATGTGCATACCTCGGAAGCATCTACTTCCAGCGGCCCGGCCACTTCAAGGTTTCTCCGGACCGCCTCTCGATGCCCTCGGCCAAATAGGCCTCGAGGTTGCTTTCGGAGAGGGGCCTTTGGCCAGGGTAGAAGAGGTGATCTTCGACGTTGTCGACGCCCCTTATGCTTACAACGCAATCTTCGAGCGAGGGATGCTGAACCAGTTCGGAGCTATAGCGCATCACAACTATCTCTGTCTCAAAATGCCCACGCAAGGTGGAGTTCTTACTATTTCAGGAGACCAAGCTATAGCCCAGAGAATGGAGTATGGGCACGGCCAGCCGTTGGATCCCCGGCAAGTGCACAGCGTGACAGAGCACGCAGAAGAGGTTCCGGAGGCTTCAAACTCTTCGAACGGGCTCTCCCTTAAGCCAAGACCGGAATGTGATGTCGAGAAAAAGATAATTTCAAAGGATGGCAAAGAATATCCAGTGCAGTTTGGCAAGGGGCTATCCCCCGGAGATAGCTGCCTCGTTTGAAGAAGTCGTCAAGCAAAACCTGGACGTCTTTGCCTGGACTGACGAAGACATCACCGGGGTTGATCGGAGTATCATCGAGCACAGCCTGCTCGTCAACCGGAAGGCCAGGCCAGTGTGCCAGGGGCTCCGCAAGCTATCTGCAGAAAGGGCAAGCCTCGCCAAGACCGAAGTAGAAAAATTATTAAGGGCTGGCATCATCAGGGAGGTAGCCCATACCGAGTGGTTGGTGAACCCTGTTTTTGTAAAGAAGAAGGACTCGAACAAGTGGCGCATGTTTATTGACTTTACTTCATTAAATAAAGCATGCCCGCGAGACCCCTACCCGATGCCCCGAATAGACCAGCTGGTGGATTCCACAGCCGGCTCCGAATTGCTAAGTTTCCTCGATGCTTACTCTGCGTATCATCAAGTCTGGCTAAAGCGCGAAGATGAAGCCAAGAGAAGTTTCAAAGCTCCTTCCGGGGTATTTTGTTATGTAAGAATGCCTTTTGGCTTGCGGAATGCCGGAGCCACTTTTCACGTTTAATAGCTAAGGCTCTAGGTCACTAAATAGGTCGAAATGTCGAAGCCTATATGGATGACATTGTAATAAAAAGTGCTCAAAAGCACCAGCATAGCCTAGAACTAGCTGAAATGTTTGAGAGCCTCCGAGCATGTGGAGTACGCCTCAACCCTGAAAAATGTATATTTGGAGCACAAGCAGGGAAACTGCTAGGGTACTTAGTTTCGAGCAGAGGAATCGAAGCTAGCCCAACGCAGATAAGTGCACTACAAAGAATGGCTCCACTAGGGAATTTGAAGCAAGTCCAGAAGCTAGCAGGAAGGCTCGCAGCTCTTAGCAGATTCCTAGCCAGGTCAGCAGAACGAAGCCTCCAAATTTTCAAAGCCCTAAAGGGATCTGAAAGCTTCAGTAGGACACCGGAGTGCCAGAAGAGCTTCGATGATATAAAGCATACCTCGGAAAGCCTATCAACACTTACTGTGCCCCTCCCAAAAGAAACACTCCTCCTTTATCTTGGAGCAACTGGCTCCGCAGTAAGTGTAGTACTGGTCAGGGAAGTTGAGCTTAAGGGAAAGCTGGTGCAGAACCCAGTTTATTTTGTTTCAGAAGCTTTGTCCGGAGCTAAGATAAGATACTCCGAGCTCGAGAAATTTGCTTATGCACTGATAATGGCCTCGCAGAAGCTAAGGCATTACTTCCTGGCGCATAACCTAATCGTTCCTACCTCGTACCATCTTGGTGATATGCTCCGAAGCAAAAATTCTACGGGTAGGATCGGAAAATGGGCTGTCGAGATAGCCCCCTTCAGAATCTCCTTCACGGAAAGAATAGCTATCAAATCCTAATCATAGCCGACTTCGTAGCAGAATGGATGCCATCTGCAGTATGGGCTCCAGAGGAGCCCTCCGAAGGTCTATGGACAATATTTTCTGACGGAGCATATCAGGCATCTGGTGCCGTAGCTGGAGCAGTCATCATATCACCGTCAGGGAAAAAGGCCATGTATTCTGCGAGGCTCAACTTTAAGACCACCAATAATATCGCAGAATACGAAGGGGTCCTGTTAGGCCTCCGAAAGGCAAAGGCACTTGCAGCAGCAAGGATAATAATAAAAACAGATTCCCAAGTCGTCGCAGGGCATGTCGATAAAAGCTTCCAAGCTAAGAACCCACATCTAGCGAAGTACCTAGAGGAAATCAGCAAGACTGAAGAAGCATTCAAAGGATTTTTTGTTCGAAGTATCCCTCGAGCAGATAATCAACATGCAGACATTCTTGCAAAGGTTGCGGCCAGTGCATTGGACCTACCGGAGTCCGCATTTTATGAGGAACTAATCAAGCCTGTTGTCAATCAATTACCCTCCGCAGAAGTCCTTTGCATTCTAGCCACGGATTGGCGAGCTCCGATAATGGATATCTTGCAAGGTAGTACAGACTCTTCCGAGGGTCCGGATTTCCGAAGGTCCCAGGCAAGGGCTAGAAATTATAAGCTTGTCAATGGAGTGTTGTACAAAGTCGGAGTGTGTTCTCCTCTACTCCAGTGCATCTCCCAACCCGAAGGCCAAGACATACTTCAGGACATTCACGAAGGCTTATGTGGAAGCCACTTAGCCCCTCGTGCCCTAGCAGGAAAAACACTTCGACAGGGGCTTTACTGGCCAACAATTGTGAGAGATGCGCAGGAATTGGTCCGAACCTGCCAAGGATGCCAGTGGATGGGGAGACGAAGCCACCGTCTGCCAGTACCACTTCAAGTTATTGCCCCGGTGTGGCCAATGGCTCGATGGGGCATGGACCTCATAGGCCCTTTCCCAATGGCCAAAGGCAGCTTGAAGTTTGCGGTGGTAGCAATCGAGTATTTTTCAAAGTGGGTCGAAGCAGAACCATTGACTGCTATCACTTCGAGGAATGTGCAAAAGTTTTTCTAGCAAAATATTGTATGCAGGTTCGGAGTGCCAAGGGAGCTAACCGTCGATAATGGAACCTAGTTCGAAGCTGACACATTCAAAGAATTTTGTGAAGAACTGGGCATTAAGTTATGCTTCGCAGCCGTGCGCCATCCACAGTCCAACGGAGCTGTCGAGCGAGCCAACGGGAACATACTATCTGGTCTAAATTGAAGGATTGTCGGGCTGGCAAAGGGGATGTGGGTCGAAGAGATTCCCAAGATCCTGTGGTCCATTCGAACCACTCAAACCAGGTCCACATGCTTTACCCCGTTCAGACTGCTATTCGGAGATGAGGCAATGACTCCTACGGAGCTCAGGGGTGGATCCCTTCGTGTGGTGCAACCCGAAGATGAAGGGGAGAGGAGCACTTCGCTGGACTTGTCAGAAGAAACAAGGCTTCAAGCTGTCGCCAATCTGACAAAGTACCAAGGCCAAACAAAAACATAGTATGACCCGAAGATAAAGCTGAGCGAGCTTAGACTAGGTCACCTAGTTTTGCAAAGTGTAATAGCCACGGGGAAACTAGGAAATAAATGGGAAGGACCATATATTATCCTATGCTTAGAACGCCCCGGATCGTTTAAATTAGCTAATTTAGAAGGGGAAGAATTGAAACATGCATGGCATGTGGAGCACCTTAAGCGTTATTATGCTTAGGGGCTCCATGTAATCACTTGTAAAATTCCTTTTCTAAGTAAAGTGGAGGGTCAAATTTTGTTTGCTCTTCGAGTATCCCTTACTCCGGGTGGACGCATCGGGAGGACGGAGATGCTTGCAGAGTCAAGCATCTTTCCCAAGACCTGGGCAATAGCCTACGAACCGTGGGTTCGAGGACCTCGCTGCCAGCCTACAGATTCATGGCTCTGGCTTGTTAGGATCCATAGCAGAGTCTAAGGACTTTAAAAAGAATAGATTTCTGGCCTACGGGTTGAGGAGCCATGCTGAATAGCGTGGGCCTCATGGCTCCAGATGTGATGAGTCATTGTCAACGATAGTCAAAGAGGATTGAGAAGAGAGAAGATCTACTGTTTCATGGGTCGCGTGTGACTCAGGTACACGGGCAGCGAGCGAGTGTCGGGCTGAGAGAGCCGTGAAGTCGTGCTGGCCCAATCCGGGTACATGGGCTAGGAGCAGCAGAAGACCCACTGGGCTGTTGACCAGGATTGACTCAGGTACACGGGCGGTGAGCGATTGCTGGGCTGAGAGAGTTGCGGAGTCGGGCCGGCCCAATCCGGGTACCTGGTGCAAAGTCGGTGGAGGCTTTGTAAGTTTCGGCGCAAAACTGACGACCGCTGATCTTGTATCGGAGTGTCCAGAAGAGAAGGCGTAGTCGCTACGAAAGCTTAGCTTCCGGATGAGTCATCTGTAAATAGGAGTTTACTATTTTGTCCCTAGGCCCACAGTCAGTCAGTCGAGTCTGTAAAAATATCCTAAGGGCAATTTAGTCTTTTCCTTTTATTTCAGTGTCTGTAAAAAACCCTAAGGAGCTGGTGGAATATTCCTAGCTATTAGGAAGCCTATAAATAGGGCCCCAATCCCTAGTGTTAGGTCACCCTTTCAGAAATCACTTTTTCAATTAAAGGATTGGGTCATTTTTGCTCTTGCTCCCTGCGCACGCCGCCACCGCACTCTTCCTGTTCTTCACGCTTCTGTGAGATTTTGTTCTCTTCTCTTGCCATTTGGGTTGCAGTGATTTTATAGTTGTTTACAGCTTCGTCTTGCGTATGGCTGATTTTATTCCAGAACGTTTTTCCTCTCTCTGTTTGCTTCGGGTTCTACAAACTTAGAAGGACTAGTACTACTTGCTGGTTCCTGTAGCAACAAGTAGTACCTACTCTCTGTGGAAACAGTGTGCTAGTTCTTCTAGACTTGCTTTTCCTGCGTAGCCTTTTTGATCGAGTAGACAGGATCTTGTCACTTTCTGGCTGTTTTTTGGTGAAGCCCCCTCGTTCGTGCGAAGTCCTTCTGTTCTATGGAGTAGGCTTCGACCTGACTTCTTCGAAGGCTTCACTAGGACTCCAAACTTGAACTGTGAATCTAGCTTCGAAGTGGGCTCTGTTCTAAGTTTTTGTTCTAGCATTCTTCAGCACCCTTTTGTGAAGCATACTTCGACAGGCTTTGAAGTTAGCTTCGAAGCGTGTCTCTCTGATAGACTTTGCTCGGAGTGTGTTGCCATCTTGTTCGAATCAGCTTGTGTGTTCGAAGGTTGTTTTTCGAAGTATGTTTCAAGGCTTCGATCTCTTGTGAGAGCATCAGCACACTTCGATTCGAAGCTGGTCTGTGGTTCGGAGGTAACCACTTCGGTATTCATACCTCGATCAAGCTAGTTTTGAAGATAGATGGTAGGCTTTGATTTGGTCTTTCTGCCGTGTCTCGGGCTTCGCTTCTCTTTCGGAGGTTGCTTTTCTGCGAGCATGGTTCGAAGCTTTCTGATCGAAGTATAGGCTTTGAAGTACACTGTTCGAAGCAAGCTTCGATAATTTCATACTTTGCTTCGAAGCATACTTCGCTCTCTGCCACACTCAAACTAGGCTAGACTCAACAAACCTTCGGGACTTCATCGACAACCTTCGCTAGACTTCGACAAGGGACTTTGAAGCAGGCTTCGACACTGCGAAGCAGGCTTCGACACAACGAAGCAGGCTTCGCCAAGCTTCGAACAGGAGTCGGATTTACAACAGTAACTTCTCATCCCACTCTTAGTGCACTTAGATTGTTGTATTGAGGAGTTTGTTTTGCCACGTCTGAGTATTCTGTTTATCTGCCTATTAGCACTGTATTGGAGTTTCTCTGTTTTTAGCATCAGTTGTTTCTATGCTAGATACCTTTAGACTTAGGCGATCTGTTCATGCTGTGCTACTTAGTTTTTTGAGGTGCGTTGGGTGTTGGGAGCAGGCCATTGATTCGAAAGAATTTTTTAGGCACCCATTCACCCCCCCTCTAGTCGCTACTTTCGGTCCTACACGGGTTCGAAGCATCTGTAAAAAGAGCCGAAGGTGGCCAGCCTACGGATTCCAGGCTCCGGCTTGTTAGGATCCGTAGAAGAGTATAAGGACTTTAAAAAGAACAGATTTCCGGCCTCCGGGTTCGAAGTATCTGTAAAAAGAGCCAAAGGTGGCTAGCCTACGGATTCCAGGCTTCGGCTTGTTAGGATCCGTAGAAGAGTCTAAGGACTTTAAAAAGAACAGATTTCCGGCCTCCGGGTTCGAAGTATCTGTAAAAAGAGCCAAAGGTGGCCAGCCTACGGATTCCAGGCTCCGGCTTGTTAGGATCCGTAGAAGAGTCTAAGGACTTTAAAAAGAACAGATTTCCGGCCTCCGGGTTCGAAGTATCTGTGAAAGAGCCGAAGGTGTCTAGCCTACGGATTCCAGTCTTCGGCTTGCTAGGATCCGTAGAAGAGTATAAGGACTTTAAAAAGAACAGATTTCCGGCCTCAAGGTTCGAAGTATCTGTAAAAGAGCCGAAGGTGGCGAGCCTACGAATTCCAGGCTCCGGCTTGCTAGGATCCGTAGAAGAGTCTAAGGACTTTAAAAGAATTGATTTCCAGCCTACGGGTTTCGAAGCATCTATAAAAAAGTAGAAGGTGACCAAGTAATAAGATTTCAAGGCTCCAGCTAATGAGACACTTTTTAAGTCCTAAGCGACCAGTATAAAACCCTCTAAAGGTAAAAATACAACTTCGAAACTTAGAAAATCATGATACGAAACTATGTTCGAAGGACCATCCTGTTGCGCGAAGCATCGGTTTGTTCTGCGCGTCATTGTGTCCGGCGAACCTTTTTGGCAATACACAAGGTCCCCCGCCCATAAGGAGGGGTAGGAGGGTAACGAACAAACAGGATGCTTAGGGTGAAATTTACTTTAATTCATCATACTCTTACATCAAGAGAAATTTTGGTCCAAGCCTAAGAAAAATCGGAGACCTTGTTGGCCTCTAGAGCTACCTCTTCGGCTTCTTTGTCCCTCGCAGCTCGAAGCCACCAAGGTTGTCCTTTTTGTTTGAGCGCTTCTCTTCTTCTTCGAGGCTCGCAGTTTCTTCTGCTCCTCTTGAAGCTCGGCCCAAGTCAGAAGTCTTTCGGAGTCATCCTCTGCAGGGTCTTCGGCCTGGTACTCCGAGTCAGACCAATCCATATGTTCGGAGGATGAAGATGCCTTCTCTTTTTCCTCTTCCTTGATATAAGCTAAGACTTCTTGAAAAAACCTCGAGGGTTACCCCCCCCTTTGTCTCTGCGAGGAACGGAGAAGCGAGAGCGGCGGTAAGGCCTTAAGCTCTCGAGGCTTGCCCACTCTTTCCGGAGTCCTTTGTCAAAATCCAGTATTCGAAGTCAGGTTCCGAAGAGCATGACAGAACCTAAAAAGCAAATAACCCAAACAAGTTCTTCATTTATAAACTTTTTATTAATGCAAGGGACTTTACAAGATTTCTTATACATCATTGCCCTATGAGCTAGACCTGTGGGTCGGTTGGTGGAGCAGGAGGTGCCGGAGCTGGCGAGGCTGGAAGTAGTGGCCTTGTGTGTGCTTGCTTCTACCGACGAGCCTGGTCGATCCAAGATTTAGCCACAGCCTTGTGGTCCATCTTCCAGGTTGACCGGAAGACTTCCCAGGTCGAAGCTACATTCGCCGATGGATGCAACAGGTCCTCGGAGGCAAAGCTTCCGGGGGTCGAACCCCCGACTAGAGCGATGGGAATCTGAAGGGCTTTGAGGTGACGAAGAACTCCAATTCTGGCACACTGATCGGAGATCTCTCCGTACCGGACACCAGAGTTCATCATCAGTGACGCCGCCACTTGGATCCTCTTCAGCTTCCGATCGAGGGACTCACTGGCCGCCGTAGAAGACGAAGGGCACATAGTGCCAAAATATTCCAAGGTACACTAAAGGGCATCCAAGGTACGTTCCGCTACACTAGCATTCTTCTTTTCCGCCGTCTCCAGGTCCGCAGCGGTAGCAGACACTTCGACCACTTGGAACATCAAGGAGTTCTTCTGGGCCATTGCTAGATTGAGGGAACCTTGGAGCTCTACCAGTTGGGTGCTCGAAGTGGCCGCCGCTTGCCGGATTTTCTCAACTTCCGCCCGGAGCACTAAGCGCTCGGCTTCAGCTTCTTGGGCTGAAGTCCGGAGTGCGTCGCTGGCTTGCCTCGCTAGTCGGAGGGCTTCGTCGGCCTCGGCCCTAGCCCTCCGTTCTTCGAGGACTTCTTCCTCCAACCGAAGTGCTCTTTCATCGGAGTCCTTGAGCGCGGTTTGGAGGGTGATAACCTTCCTTTTGAGTCGATTGGTTTCGACTTCATTGGAAGTCGCTGCCGCTCTAGCAAGGATGAATTGCTGCAAAAAGAACAAGGAAGTACCAAGTATTTACAATTACTAATCAAGAATGGTTGTGGTGCTTTTCATACCTGAAGGGCAGCCCTTTCGAGGGCCATGTTGAGACCCAGAGCCCTGGATTCGCTCAGAGCAGAGACCAAGTCAGAGTTAGCGATGTCTTGGCTTTTCTCCGCCAAAGGCTCCAGGAGCGCCCAGAGGCCTGTCCGGTGCTCCAAAAACAGAGCCAACAGAGGAAGCAAAGACGAAGCTTGGCGGTCATCTGTCGTGGCCTCCTCCTCCGAGTTGCTAGCCAAAGTCGTCGTTGGGCCAGGAGGGAGTCCGAGGCTGGACATGCTTTTGCCCCTCCCTGGAACGAAGGCGGGTGGCTCGACTACGGAAGAGGTAGCTCTCCCTTCGACTGGAGATGCATCAGCAGAGGGGACCTCGGTCACCGAAGCCGCATCGACAGGAACGGCCCCCGCCGCTGGGGCCGGGGTGTCTAGTGGAGTCGAGGTGTCCATTGGAACCACCACCCCAGAAGAAGATGGAGCCTCGAGCGCTGCCAGAGCTTCATTGCCCCTAGACGTACCTACGGTATCAAGGTATTTGGTGAGCATTTACAAGTGAAAATTGTTGCAGGAATCGACCAAGGTAAAAGATTTGAAGTGTACCTTCAGAGGCACCGTGAGGTAAAATCGCCAGATCCTCCAGTATTTCGTACATCCGGAGGATATCATCGATGTCGTCTCCCGAAGTCCTCTCCGGTGTGTTTCTCACTGGAGCCTCAACCTCCGCCGTGATCACCCCAGCTACGGGCGAGTTGGGGGCTGCAGGGTTTGGCTCTGAATCCACGGCAACAGGCACAGGTGAGTGTGCCGATTCTACCTCCGCAACCTCCCGGGCAGCAGCTTCGGTCGGGACCCCCGCCGCACCTTCGTCTCCCTCCAAGAGAT
Organism: Zizania palustris; assembly: GCA_019279435.1. NCBI lineage: Eukaryota > Viridiplantae > Streptophyta > Magnoliopsida > Poales > Poaceae > Zizania > Zizania palustris. Next base: position 545 of record JAAALK010001822.1, on the reverse strand, counting down.
AGTTCTCGAAGGTCTTGCTAGTTGAGCGCTGGAGTCCTCATTTCCGGAACCCTCCGAGGCCGAGCTCCGAACGTCCAAGGACGAGGTAGACGAAGCGGGAGCCAATTGTGGAGGGACCTTCGCATATTCTTTCTTCTTGGGAGGGTATTGCTCGCTTTCTTCGAAGGCTCAGCGATGGCTTTCCTCTCCGAGGGGCCACTCTGGCCGATGTTAAATCCGGCAGAGGAGGTGGCACCATCTGAGAGCTCCCCACACTCTGTTGGAGCGCTACCAGCTCCCACCAGCTCCAACTTTTCTGTCTTTCAGCCGCTCCGTTAGGGGTGCCGAGGACCCGTGTCGGTGGCCCGAGATTTTCCTCCGGAGCCAGCGCTCGGTGGAGCCGCTAAATAGAAAAGGGTCACATATTATGAGTAGGTTATTTTCATTATCTACATATTGCTGCAGGAGTTGAAGTCTTACCTAAGTTCGGCGATCACCCTCCGAAGCTTGTTTGAACACTAGTGGACACGTTGGCACTTGAGAGGTGGAATCCGTAGAGCAATGAA
>JAAALK010001821.1:0-26251 GCA_019279435.1 Zizania palustris | reverse complement strand
TTCGATAGAGGTATTTCAAGTATCACCGATATCAGTACGACAACAACAGATCCAATTGTTGTTATCGCCCACGTCGGAACTTCTGATACACATATCAAAACTTCGATCAGTACAAATCCCGGTTCTGAATCGGAACTTTTGGCTCGTAGGATCTTCCGATACCATATCGGAACTTCCGAAGCCAAAATTTGCTCTCTGTATCGAGACCAGATAATAATCGGAACTTCCGATACTACCTATCGGAACTTCCAATCCACAGATTTTTCTTGGGCATACTTCACTTCAAGTTCTTAATCTTATAAAGCTTTAGGATCAATTTCAATATCTCTTTCATAAATCATAATCCTAAGAACTTACCCGCGACACGCCAAAAGCACTTGAGCGGGTTCATTTTTAAGCCTATTGATGCATTCTTTCAAAAGCAACTCTTAAATCAGCTAAATGGTTTCTCATAGCATCTGTTTGACTACAACATCATCTATATAGACCTCTCATAACTCCTAGCAAGTCATGAAAGATCAAGTTCATAGCACGTTGATATGTAGCACCAACATTCTTTAAACCAAAGTCATAACCACCCACTCAAACAAGCCGATAAAACCAGGGCATCGAAAGGCTGTCTTGTAGACGTCCTCTCGGCCATAAAGATTTTTATAACCATTGTTGCCATCAAGAAAACTTAGTACCTTATGTCCTGAGCATCATTGATCAACATGCGGCTATCGGCATGGGGTACTAATTTTGGAGTAGCCTTGTTCATATCCTAAAATTAATGCACACGTGAATCTTGCCACTCTCTTTCTTCTCTACATGCACAATGTTAGCAACCCACTCTCTTAGAGACAATTGAGCTACACCAGCTGGCTTTACAAACATTGGAACAAACATCCCTTAGACAAGCTAACAAAGTCATAGGCTGAGAGATCTCTACCTAACAAACATTTACTTTATCGAGGACAGCGTCGATAGACCACATCGGCCAAAAGCAACATGGGCCCAAAGTGTCAGCTAGTACGACATTTACATCATCATCGTCCCATTGAATCAAACACTGGTGCAAAGTAGAAGGAATGCAGTAATTGGCATGGATCCAATCACGCCCAAGTAGTACACTGTAATTACCTTGCACATCACGACGAATAATGTTGTTGGCAACATCTTGTTGCCGCCATTAGCTCCAAAGAAAGTACGCCCTTAGCCTTATAGCTCTTGAAGTTGAAGCTGTTCAACGTCAAGTTGGTCTTCATTAGGTCATCTTCACTTCTGTCGAGCTTCTTCAATAGAGAGTACGACATCAGGTTGATGGTGGCGCCTTCGTCTATAAGCATCCTCGAGCTCGGCTTCCCGTCGATGTGCCCCTTGACGTAGAGAGGCTTCAGGTGATGAGCTGTATCCTCGGGCTTCTCAAAAATGGCCTCCCATGAGCTGAGGCTCAATTGAGCAACCTCGGCCTCGTCCTGTGGAAGAGAAAACTCAGCGGGAAGCATAACGTTTATGCTTGTCACTGAGGAGGAGGCCCCTCGGAGACGGGCGTGTAGTTCTCGTCCATCAGATCGTCCTAATCATCACTAGTGGTTTACGACAACCGCTTGGGCTTCCAAACCCACTTCGTCACTGGTTGGGAACGGATCTCCTCGAAAATGGTGCCCGCTCGTCCTTGGCGTTCTTTCTTGCATCTCCCAGGCTCGAAGATGTTGTGTAGTCGCCCTCTGGTGGGACTTGGTCATGCCTGGAGGTGCCCATGAAGGTGCGGATTAGTGTCGGGCGCCACAAACTTGCTTCTAGAATTCTTGGCGAAGGGGAAGTACCCTGATCGGCCTCGACATTTTTGCGCTTAATGGAATTTGCTCCTATGTACCATCAGTCGGACTGACCTTACTGGGTCGGTTTAACCGGGTCCTATCGGTCGGGCCGACCATGGTGGGTAGGTCAGACCGGCTAGTGCTAGTCCCTAAAACAAGGCCGGTCGGACCAGTCGACAAAAAACATGCATCATTGGTAGAATGGGAATGGGAATCATGCCACTTACATTAAGCTCGCTTCTTCAAGTCATCGTAAGTAGGGATGACGTGACCCTTCGACAATATGATGAGCTTGTTCTTCAACAAAATCGAATGTTCTGTCGCCACTTGATCATGCGAAGGTGTACTTTAATTCGTGGGCCGACTCTTAGTAGGAGACGGTCGTAACTCAAAGCAAGTAACAGGCTTGGCCTTGCTAGACCAAGTCCACTCTGGCGGTGTACATGTCAGCCGAAGTCATCCTCGCTCTCCGATGATTCCTCATCAGAGTGCTCCATGACGTGCACCTCGGCCTTGGGCTTGTTAAAAGTCTTAGTGAATTTTCTACTTTTGGCTCGACTTTTCTGAACTAGAGCCTTCTGCAAAACTTGACTAACTTCAAAGAAATCCTAGCCATCTAGTTTCTCCTTAAGTTCGGAGTGTAGACCGTTAAAAGCCTAGGTCGTTCAAGTCTCTATCAGAAATGTTTAAGGTAAAACATCGGTTTCTAGGGTCCCTAAAGTGCTTAATGTACTCAGAAACACTCTCGCTAGCCTTTCTACCTAACCAATGTCAAATGTGAAGCCTAAGTTCAGTTTCTCCAATGTAAAAATAGTCGTGGAACTTCTGCTCCAACTGGGCCCAAGTCCGAACGGAGTTCGACGGTAATGCCGAAAACCAAGTAAGCGGTGCCGAAAAGCGATAGAGAAAATATTCTAAGCTCAACGCGTCCTGACCCACTAGCTTCGCCACACTATGCCAGGAATTGACCTATGTGCTCTAGGTGTGGTCTTACTACCTTCACCATCAACTTTGTAAATTCGAGAACCCTAAAGTCGCTGGGTACAAGATTGTGTCGAAGTTATCGGGGTATGGCTGTGGTAAATCCAAACTCAACCCCTAGGTGTCCAACCCGCACATTCTCTAAATAGTGCGCGAATTCGTTTCCTCGATGTCATCTACACCCCCTACCTCTGTGTCTCTCATACTGGAGGTGGTATATTGGCATGTCGAGCATGCGTCTCCTCCTCTCGTACTGGCTCATGATGAGGGGCGTGCTCTGTTCTTTATAGGGATGTGGGAGTAGGAGGTGCAAGCGAGTGCGGGAAAAGGTAGCGTAGGCGTGGGAGGCGCATCGCATAATATGTGGCAAGGGGCGGTCTAACCGCCATAGGGCGGTCTGACCGCGGGGTGTATGCCGGTCGGAACCGGCTGATTGGTCGGTCTGACCGATAGTGCTAGGTGCAAGTCTCGGCCATGGATAATGTGGTCGGATACATGACGACTTTTTTGGTACTCCCATCGGTTCTACTGTAGATGCATGACCAGGGGGTACACTTGCGATCGGAGTTGGAGAGCGGGCCTCAGAAAAGGCCAAATCTCTAAACATCGCCTCCATTCTAGAGTCCGATTATAGCCTCCCCTGATTTGCAATGGTAGCGCTAACGGCCTAATCTACTGTAAATGGCTATCTTTTGCTCAATGTCCTGAGAGGATAGTCGAGAGACGAAGTCTTACTTGCTCCCGGAGAGGTCGGGGATGTCGATGTCGCTCTTTACGGAAGCCCACCGGGTCTTCGTGAAGCACCCAATTAGGATAGCATGTAGCTCCCTCGTCTTGGTCTCGATCTCTGCCCTATCTTACTTGGAGAGGTCATCGAGGGTGGGGACGATGATGTTGTCATCATCAATCTCCACGCTCCCCACTGGATCCATCGACATCGAGGGTCCTGTTGATGTAGATGTAGTAGACGTAGCCATCGCCGATTGTAGTAGTGCTTGGCAAGTTCCTCCACAACAGAGTCGCCAAAAAGTGTGTTGACACTAAAATCCGACGATCAATGTGCCAAATGCACCGATGTTGATTCAACGATCCAAAAGCATGTGGATACCTAGGAACAACCTAGTCGTGACACGACGCCGACATCGCGTTGCGATGACCCTTGATAGTGACAAGGGAGGGTGGAGTCACCAGGCAGTCAGATCACAAAGTTATAATCCAATTGACCGAAAAAGGGGAAAACGATCAAACGACCAAACTAGGATCGGTTGAACCAAAGTAACAAGGTGCGGACAGACCGACCTAGAGGGGCTGGTCAGACCGATAGTAATCTTGCAGTCCAAACCACGTAGACAAAAAGGACTCGCCTGGGGTCGACTGCAATCCAGCTGATCAGACCGCCGTTGCAACCGTCGTCAGACCGACGCGTGTGCAGAAAATGAATGAAGGCCTGACGCGTTCTCGGTCAGACCGTTCGTATGTTGTCCGTCAGACTTACAACAACAGATCTGAATCGCTCGGGTCCTCCGACGATCGCCTTGTTGTTGGTAATATTTGCGTGGGGACTTATGGCGAAGATAAGGAGGATGAAACACTTTAGAAAACACCAAGAAAGTAAAGCATTCGTCCAATAGACTGAATTACAATAAAAAACCGATAAAACGATAAAACCATTACGTGATGAAGCGGGGTGATTCACAGCGAATCACCAGGCTTACGTGATTAACGTGGTGGACGAAGAGTTACAGCGCAAACTCACAAGATGGACGGTTTACTTGGCGTAATTTTGGGGCAAAGAAGGTAGATTGAATGGTAAAAGTACGATTCAAGGTAAAAAATAATAGATTGGATCTATTAGGGTTTGAGGGAAAGCCCTTGAATAGGCCTTGCCCCTATATTGATAGGGGTTGGACATGACGTTCCTATACTCTAATTGACTTAGATACAGATCCAAGTCGTCAAAATTAATTAGAGATAAATTTGACACCAAATCAACTAATTTGAATCGGATACAGAGTGGACCGGTCTGACCGGACCTATATGGACTGTCTGAATGGTATCCACGCACTTTGGATCTTCGAATCGACATCAGTGTGTTAGCACTTTGACCGGTGAATTCTAGCGTCAACGCTTGCATCGTATCGATCTCTTGAGGCATCAGTCTGGTCAGTGTGATCATCAGTTTATCTTGGTATATTTGCTAAGTCTAAGGCTGCATCACTTTGATCTCTAGATTGATGTGAATTAGGTGTCATAGTTTGAGGCTTCATCGGTTAGTCTGATATCTCGTTCTATTGTATTTGGTTCCTGTGTGTACCATTCATCTGAATAATGTGTGTCTGATGCGTTGAAGTGTTATTGATTTCTCGTGACTAGCAACTGTCTTGTTAGGTCTAATCTTGAAGTTACGGTAATTTGATGGTATCAATATGTCAATTTGGTATACTGAGTTTAGTCTCTATCGGAGTATAAGCCAATAGGTTATCTTTGATTCTGTTGCACTCTATATATATTCGGGAAGCGCCTCATCGGCCCTTGCGTGCGAGGACTTGACCTATCGGTTGATGGCGTCCTCAGCCCGATAGCATGGTCATGGTCATCGGCCCTATAGCCGATCAGCGTATTTACTCATGTTTATTTTATTCTCGCCACAGTCATCGACTCAATAGCTGATCAGCGTTGTTACTAATGTTATTTTCTCTAGTCCTTATTAGTTGCAGGGTTAAACTCATTGGCACGCTCAGAACCCTTTTCTAAGATTGTAGAACATACACTGGGAGTTAAGAAGATCTTTTGGGCAACGTGTGTGACCAAAAAAGACACCAACATGCTTATTGCTAAAGTACCATGTTTTGTTCTTGCGGTGCTATAGTGTTGTGTGGGTACTGTTCATCCCATGGGCCTTGCCCTCCTAGCCTAATGCACATGACATTATAGCCCTCATGGAAAAAACAACTCATCCTCAAGCTGTCAACTATTTTCCATGATAGCTTGATAATGCTAGAGTTGTCGACGACTAAGAGACATCCATCAAGAGGAGTCAAAACTTGAGTGGATCAAGCATGACAAAGAGCTTCTCTAGGAAAGAAAGCATAACACAAAACATCTAAATGTAGTGACTCTTGAAGGTGAATTATCAACCCTTGTAATTCTTGTTTTCCACAGTGCAATACCCATGAGGACATCAATACAGAGTGTGTTGGGTTGTGAGGTGATTAAAAGTAGGGACGCTCTAATGTCATAAAGGTTGATGTGGTTGAAGCCAATGAAGATATTGGGGGAGCTACAAGCTACATACTGGAGAAGGAGAGACCCCTAGTGGTGATAGGGTGGGAAAGGACAATGTCAATGGTAAGTGGTTTCACCAGAGAATACAAATATGATATTGATGATGCAGGCGTCACTGGGAGAGGCGATGGAATTGACATTTAGATGTGGACATCAACATGGGTATTAGAATCACTATGAGCGGAGACGATGGCGGCGAAGGGGTCTCTTTGTCCTGCTTCACTTGGTGTTCACATGGTATAATATGCTCAATGCATTGATCTAGCAGATGCCAACTGTTGCAGTTCATTATAAGCAAAACCACATAGGAGGTCAGCCTCTCAACTGGCTCAAACTCATGTACGGAACTGTTGATTAGGAGAGTATTTTGATGTTTGATTTGGCTAGTTGAAACCTTGAGCACTAGATGGCTATGAGATTGAACCACTTACACTTAGGATGGACTTGTTACTATTTCTTCCGTACATTACTTTCATGTACTACATTTGCCCTCGTTATGCCCTTGTGATTCACCTCTTCACGCATAGAGATTTGGCCATAAATAGGTCCCCGCCACCAAGATTTCCCCACTGTGTGCATTAGCAAGTCATGCACCCAAAACCCTTACATTCAAATTCCGTGTATGGGTGGAAGGCAATCGTAACAAATCAGTTCAAAATCAAAGAGCCAGTATGCTTGAGCATATTTTATATTTCACAATCAGAATGCAAGAGATTTATTCATGAAAAGCACTACAGTCATCTCACAGCCTACACATGCAACCAAACAAATCAATGCTTGGCTGGCGCATTGGCACAATGGCACAGACAGCTGACAGATTAGCTTCCTTCTGAAACAATAACTGCGGCCATACCCTCAAAGGTAAGGAACTTAAGGATAGCCCGCATACTCTTGTTGATGTTTGACAGATTGTCAGCTGGTATTTTAGCAGATAGCATCTTTTCAGCGATACCCATAAATAGATGTGTGCAATGAATACTGCATGATGGCATATTGGCATGGAGGATATCAGACTGACCATTTTCTAGAATATAACAGAAACAAAAATCATGGTGAATGTGGCGACCAGTGACAATAGCGTAAATCAACATAGCTTTGGTAATACCTGTAGTATCCACAGAGCAGTCCAGCATAAGAGTACGGATCTTGTTGAATGTTTCAGTGGCCATATATTCCTCCCTTGTGATAGCCTGGCAATATGCTGACTGAAAAGAATATACCGAGAACTAGTTAAACAGAGCTTTCCTTCATGTGTTAATCATGAGGTATGAAAACTGTTACCCTTAACATCTGGCGCAAGATACCAGGTCAGTTTTCCACTCACAGATTTCAGTATAAACCTCCCATTGAATTGCTTTTGCATGATTCTTGTCCTGCTTCACCAAATATAGCCTAAAAGGGTCACCTGTTTTCACAAGGGGCAATTTGAATCTCCATGTAAAACAGCATGATCTGCAGTAGTGTCTTGCCACATTGTTGATGTGCAGTTTGGTGTCATGTGATATTAGGAATCACCATCTAATGTCTCATCGTATTTTCGTGGTGCAGTCTGCAGTATCTGGGCCATAGGAAGTCATTATGCAGAGATCTGGATACGTATCAGATACTGATATGCTGGTTCTGAGAAGTATCCGAGCTTCGTAGATGGCACATATGGATTCCAAATTTCCAACCACTAAAAACAAAAGTAACCGCAATCTAAAGTGGGCAAGTTATGTTCATGTTGTCCAATAAAATCGTAGGTGAAAAGAACCTTATGGTTAGTCCTCCCTGTTACAGGTCATAAAATAGCCTCCATCATTTTTCAGGTCATGTATACAGACCAGAGCTCTTGTACTCAAAATGATCTGCCAATGATTAAGATGTCATGAAGATATGTCATCTAGGAATATCAGAAACTCATGGTTAGCACTCTGAAACAGAATGCCAAATAATAAAGTAATAAACTGAGATTTTATTTATGTCCTGCTAATTCATACTTTGGGAGTAGATATTCATGTAGAATTAAGCTGCTTAGCTGCTTTATAGCATTTTTTTGCTGATTCTTGTGCCAGCATATCAACAAATGACTCTACAACTGCAGAGTAATGAGAAAAAAACTCTAGGACTACCACAATGAACAACATTGAGAACAGGAAATAACAGTGCAAATTGCATATCGCATACAGGCTAGTAATGACATCCTAGAAAAATTCTGGATTTTCATTTCCACCTCAACCATCTAGGATAAGTGGCAAATTCCTTTTATTATACCATGAGGAAATTCTCACTTAACTGCCCAGACCACTTTAGAAGTAATGGTGTCATGTGGCGAATTGACCGCAAGAGGGCCCAGGTTCCAGCAGCCAGCCAAGGGGCCTTAGCGTCGGGCTAGGCCCACGTGAACAGTACCCGGGCTACCCACAGGTATAGTCTAGGGCAAGATTAGAGTCCAGGATAGATTAGAGTCTAGCAGTTAATAAGAGTCTAGGTCTATAATTAAGAGTCCTAGCAAGTTAATGAATAGAGTCTTAGAGTTGTAATGAAGTCGGATTAGTTAGACAGGAAGCCAACCCTATATATAGGGTTGTAATCAGACCTTTTTGATCAGCAGAGATAATAGAGTTATCTAGTTTCCCCCTATTCTATTTTCCCATCCTGTGTTGTCTTCTCTCCTTCCTGCCGATGCCCTACCACCTGCACCATTCCCTCTTCCTGCCATGTCGCAGACCACTACGCCAACCACGGCTGTGGCTGCACTCACGCACAACTATAACTTGTGGCCAAGGCCTAGCCGTGACAATTTGGTATCAGAGCAAACTGCTGCGCCTGTGGCTATGGATATGTCGCCCAGCGGCAATGGAGATGCCCCTCGTTGCAATTACTGCCTAATTTCAGTGATAATACAGAAAATAGATGCAATGGAGTTGAGGCAGCAAACGCAGGAGATCAAGATGGGCCGACTAGAGGCAGAGAGAGCCTCAGCCCGCAATGGAGATGGAGGCCAAGGGGATCCTCATGCTTCCCTACTCCTCAGAAGGTGGATCCTCAAGCATCCCTACTCCTCAGGAAGTCCAACTTCTCATCACAAACATGGTCGCAGGATCTTGAGCGGAACCAGACATGGGTGTGATGTTCCATCAGCTCTGATACAAATTGATACTGGCCAGCTGACAAGGTAAATCTCGCCCTAACTGGGGAGCCCGTTATTCCTTGATGATTATTACAAATATAACTGCTGCCTTTTAATAAAGCTAAGGCAATCTAATCTCTAAGGACTCTATTAGATCAATCTACTAATACCTAGGGAAAATCTAAGTTGAATTGGGAATAACTAACAAATCCTAATCTATAACTCTAATAGAGACCTAATCGCTACAGTACCCGGCAGTACTGTTCACTTGAACAGTACCACGTGGGTACTATTCACGGGTTAGCTGGCTAGGCTAGGCCCAAAACCCTAGCCTATGACAGTAATGGTACCCCTCCATGGAGGTGTTTTACTGAGATGGTGGAATTACGCTTCAGACCTCCACTATAGACAGCATAACAAGCTCGGCCAATTGGCAGCACTTCGCAGGACTGGGTCTGTTGCCGACTACCAACAGCGCTTCCTTGCACTTCTCAATTGGATAGGAACACTTACTGAGGTTCAGCGGATTGAACTTTTCATGCAAGGATTGTAGGGCACAATGCAAATTGATGTCGAGCTTCAGGCGCCCGCTTCATTAGAAACAGCCATGAGCCTTGCCCGTGCATATGAGATTATGAGTTGTGTGCCCAACTAGAGGAATCAGCAAGGACAGATGTCAAGCCAAAGCAGCAGCGAGCACCTGTTGTCCTAGTGGCGATCCTGCAACCCTTGTCCAGCACACCACCACCAGGGGTGGTACCTGCGCATCTAGCCCCCGCTACTAGGATGGTCAATTTCAGTGCTGCAACCTGTCTTCGGAGGAGATGCAAGCACGTCAAGAGGCAGGGTTATGCTACAACTGTGATGAAAAATTTCAGCCCAAGTAACAGATGCAAGAGGCTATTCTAGCTATATGCTCTATTTGTTGGTGATGATGAAGTAGATGATCTAGATGGTTCAGATACCACGAACGGCCCCAGATTTCTCTCTACACAATTGCTGGAGTACAACCGCGTGATTCCAGGACGATGCAATTGGCACTTTGGCAGTATGGATCAATGGTGTTGATCTTGTCGCTCTTATAGACACGGGCTCTATACATGATTTTCTTTCAAAGATGGCTGCTGCTGCTATGGGACTCCATCTCCGTCCTTGTGTCAGCGCTCAAGTCAACATGGTTAATGGCAACAACATCACATGCAGAGGGATCGCCAATAATGTCACAGTGGTTGTTAGTGGTGATATCTTTTCCACTGATTGCTTCATCATGCCACTAGACACCTACGATGTGGTCTTGAGAGTGCAATGGCTATGCACTCTGGAACCATTCTTGTGGGACTTCACCAACAAGCACATCTCCTTCTATCACAATGGTGAGTTGATCGTCTGGAGCGGCATTGATGCAGCAGTCCTGGAAGAACCACGCGCACAAGCCTACACCGGTCTACAGCTTCAAGGAGAACTGCCTACAGCTCCATCATCGCTCCCGCCATTAATTCATGGATGGGTGGTTATTAACTTGAGGCCAAGGCCTGGTCGTGACAAATGGCATCTTACAATTAGACATTTCTTATGGAGTTTTTGAACATAATGGATAAATGACTAAGTTTTCTAATATGCATGTGCGGAGGAAGAATAAGCTACAAGATATATGTTAAACAAAGATGACATCTACATCGAATTTTTTGCATGCTAGCATATATGGTGCAATGCGCATTATAATAGAATGTGTTACCATGTGAATATCTCCGATAAAATGGCTTCTTTTCATTTAATGGATAATTTGCAAATATTTGATTCCTTGTGATGTGGGACACAAGTTTTTCCACTTTCAAGGAAGTAAGGACCACATGTCAATAAGTCAATTACATAAATTACAGAATAAATCGCAAGCAGTGTTTACAAATCATCTGATTGATCGCGATTAATCGCGATTAATCGGCCTAGTTGTTTTGCCGGCTCCGACTAGGTGCTCCGACCCGACCAGAGCGACCAGAAATCTAGTCGTCCGACTAGTCGCAACTAGTCGGCCGATTAGTGGCATTTTGGTGACCAGGAGAGAAGGGCAACCGACGTCGCACGACGGGGAATGCAGGGAGAAGGGCCAGCCGCCAGTGTCACCATGTGACGGGAGGGGGCTGACGACGGCGCACAGCCATGGCAGGAGGAGTGGGCCGGTGGCGGCGTGCCTTGGAGTGGGAGGGGCCACCAGCGACGCCGGCGGGAGCGTGAGGAGAATACGGCGCTGGCAGGAGCATGAGGAGAAGGGGGCGCCGGCGAGAGTGTGAGGAGGAGAAGGCGGCGCCGAGATGTGCGACGCGCTGGGGCTCCTGAGGTCTCTGTGGCGGTTGTGAGGGAGAGGGGAGATGTGAGGAGTGGAAGCTAGGGTTTAGTTAATGGGCTTGGGATTTTTAATTTTATTTGTGGGCTAATAAGTAATGGCTGAAAATTTGGCCCATATCTGGATATTTATTGTCATATACTATATAGTGTATATATATTATGTAAATTTCCTAAAATATATGGGATAATTAAATGGACCGACCAATATCGACTAATTGCAATTAATCGCGATTAGTTTTCTGGTCGGTACCATGGCGACTAGGTTCGACTAGGCGATTTGTAAACATTGATTGCAAGCACGAATGTTATTTCATCATGTAGCACTTGAGTAAGGACTCTACAACAACCGCCTTAGTACCAAATTGTGGACTTGTGGTAGGCTCGAGAGGAAACACCAGTCAAGCCACACAAACCAAAAGAACATATAATAATAAGAAGAAGAGCTCTATGCTGCAATGAAAAAATACATGATGATCAGTGTGCTCATTTAGATATGATTTGACCTTTGTAATTCAAAATTTCAAATGGAACCAAAAAATCACAGAATTAAAAATATTTGACAGGTTTGTAATTCAAACTTTTCCAATGCGGCAGTCTAAATGTATTATGTGTGAAGAAGTCATGATTCAATAGTTCAATACATAGGTAAACAATATGAATGGGACAACTATATTAATAAAACCTGAATAATGCCTACTGGCACCAAAACTGAGTTATGTAGCCTAACAGCGCTAAAATACTGCCATAAACATTTTATATCGCAGTGTAAGTATTCTTTTATATTCTGACTTCTAGTAAAAACAATCGAAGTACTCACTTTCTCATCTTCTTATGTCAGCTATACGCTGATGATATTGGTTCCAGATGATCTTCTCGATGAGATTCTGCCAATGCATCCAGCTCTTCATCAAATGAGAACTTAGATGTTGGGTGGTACCCTTCATCCTTCATGTGTTTAGCCAGCCTTTTTAACTCAGCATGTATATTTTCCGCTTCAGGATGATGATGTTCCCCAACTGCAAACACATGAACCTGGCTGTTAAGCTCAACCAGCTACATCCAGGATCTTTGCTAACTCCTCGAAGTCTCATCAAATGCCTCACCCTTTCAACATCATTCCATTTTCTCTGGGAAGCATAGATGTTTGATAACAATATATATGCTGAGGAATCCCTTGTACCTAATTCCATCAGCCGTTCACCCGCATATGCTCTGACATCAAATCTCGTAAAGTGTGACATGCCCCTAGTACTATACGCCACAAACATGTTCCATGATCGATAGTAATGGACTCTATGAAATTCTTTGCCTCCTTGAGCATCCCTGCTCGACTAAGAATATCAACCATGCAAGCATAGTGGTCCAGTCTAGGATCTAAACCATAGTCTTTGGTCATTGACCTAAAATATTCCCATCCTCTGTCAACGAGACCCATATGACTGCAAGCACACAATATATTAATGAATGTTATATGATCAGGTACTGTGCCTTCCATCTTCATCTCCTCAAAACAGGTCCAGTGCACCATTGCCACACCCATTTTGTGAAAAACCAGAAATGATAGAGTTCCATGCAATAACATCCCTATCAGGCATCCTTTTGAAGACAGATATGCCATCTTCAAGGTTCCCACACTTGAATACATTGTAGACAAGGCACTTCCAACAGGAGACCTCAATCCAAACCCATACTTCAAGATTTGCGTGTGCAATTGCTTCCCTGGCTCCAATGCTGCAATGCCAGCACATGCTCTAAGAACACTAGCTATAGTCAAGTTACTGGGCATGATACCTTCCTTGTCCATCCTGGCATACAGTGTCAGAGCTTCCTCGTGCTCCCCATTCTGCACATGCCCTGCAACCATCGTCGTCCAAAGGACAATGTCAACCTCATACAACTGATCAAACCCTTCCTTTGCATCATCAATACAACCACACTTGGCATACATGTCCACCAGTGCACTCTTCACATATATCTGAACCTCAAGCCCAAGCTCGCCATCAAACCATGGGCCTGCTTCCCTATGGCCAATGCTCCCAAATCACTACATGCGTTGAGTACACCAACAACAAGTGAATTCAGTTGGAATGAACCCTGCAGCATGCATCTGTGAGAACATATTCACTGCACTGTATGCCCCACCATTTTGTGAATACCCAGTGATCATGGCTGACCAAGTAATTGAGTTTCTCTCCCTCGATGACTCAAACACATGCAATGCAGCATCCATACAGCCAGCCTTTGCATACATTGTGACAGTGAGTTTTCCACAGATACGAAATCCAGTAACCCATCCTTCACAATCATTCCATGCATCTGCACCCCATCAGCAAACCTAATGGCACACTAACTGCACTAAGAACTGCTGTGCAACAAACTCACTTTTCTCAGACGGGCACTCTTCAAGCATTAGCCGGAAGAGATCAAACGCCTCCTCATAGCATTTATCTGAGGCATACCCTGCCATTATGGTGGACCAGGAAAATGCATTGCGCATCGGCATTTCGTCAAACACTCGGCGAGCATCAGAAACAGTGCCCAGCTTACAGTACATGTTGAGCAGGCTGGTGGACACGTACACATTGGATACGGCGGAGGGAATCTTACAAGCAAGAGCGTGTGCCGCAGCGCCGGTGGACGCGGAGGACGCGCGGGCGGCAGCGGGTGAATGCGGCAGCGAAGGAGTGGGGCGACGGGAGCACGGTGGATGACGAGATCATGGAGCGGAAGTAGGAGAGCGCGTCGAGAGGCCGGTGGCGAGATAGAGGGTTGAGGAGGGAGTTCCAGGAGGCGACGTCGCGAGCGGCGGGTAGTATGTCGGCGAAGACGGCGAAGGCGGCTGAGAAGACGGGAAGCGGGGAGGGATGAGTAGAAGGTGATGAGGGAGTTGGAGACGGGCACGTGGGAGGCGGCACCGAACTTGACAGCCAACGCGTGGAGGGCCTCGCCGTGGCGGGGGTAGGACGCGCCGCGGCGGAGGAGCTCGATGAACTGCGTGTGCGACATTTGCCTCGCCGAGGGCGCCGCGGCGGCCATGCTGAACGCAGGACGCGGCGTTGCGTCACTGACTCGCCTCGTTCTTTCTGTTTCATGGCTAGCAGTGCATGGCAGGGTTAACAATCCTGTTGAATGATCTGATAGGACGCACGATTACCGCTCTATGCTAAACTGCTAAAATCAATATCTAAATTTTAAATTCAAAATTTTAAACCAATTACAACTCAGTTTAGTAATCGCTCGTACACACAACAATGAATCGAGTTTGGAATTATAATATATGTGATAGACTCGGAATAAAACCAATTAAAGAAAAACTTGTTCGGTAATGAAAAAAAGGAGTCATGGTGCTGGTGCAGGATAATATTACGAAGAGAGGCATAGAAATGTTGAAATTAGCTTGAATGCTAATAATAAAAAATTAAAAGAATAGAATATTTTAAAAGATTTAATTTTGAATATGTGTGTAAAAAGAGAAGCTATTTATTTATGTTCATAAACCTTAATTAATGATTGTTGTTAACTCTAGCACGCTTTAACTTATTTAGATTGAAAATTGTGTTGTTGTTGTATATTCGGCTTTCAATATTATCACTATATTCTTTTAAAATAGTAAATACATGTAGCATATATCCATCAGTTAACTATTGCACTTTTTATGTTACATAGATATAAACATTTTATACATTAGACTACATAGCGAGGTGCGCAATAAGAATATATATAATTATACGTATCATTTTGGAATTAGAGGACTATATAATGTTAGATAAACAATAATTAACAATAATATCAGTAAATACTTTAAGATCCAAACAAAGAAACCAAGACAAAAAAAATTATTGACAAACAAGAAACAAGTATCCCACCTCTGCGTGGTGTTAACAAGTGAGTTTTCACTGTTGCAAAGCGTTGGAGTACTTAAATAAAAAAACTACTACAATTAACAGGCAACTTGTCCCACGACTCACAAAAGTTTTCAATTGGTCATAAAAAAACAGAAGAAAACAAATAAGCATTGGGACATATAATATAATCAAAGATTAGTATAATATAATCAAATATTAGTAGTAAGAGTCCGTCAGTGGCACCAAAAATTGCGGTGACGGAGATTGGTGAATGTGCATAAACATATATAGATCTAAAGTACATTAATACGGATGCATATAGATATAAACCTGACATACATGAAAGTAACTAAAATGTATGGTATGTTCCAAATATAGATCCATTACATGTAACAAGTACCACAAGAAAAACAACTAAGAAAATACTTCCACCATCATACCATCCTTATCTACACCCTAAATAAAAGAAAATAAAATCATAATCAACATATCTAATCTATAGTTACAAACATGGTAATTCTTCTAGTTTAATTTTACCATAACCAAGTGAAAGTTGCCTAAAGGGAGGTGAATAGACAATTTAAAAATTTTCTTGTGGAAAAACGATGTTCTAGAAAATTCCTGAATCGTATGTTCCGATCATAAATAATTTTGAAACAGAGACCTCGAATCAGAAGTTCTGATTCTACATTGGAAGTTTCGATCAAAACTTTAATTCTAGACCGAGAACTCAAATCGGAAGTTCCGACGAAAAATCGGAAGTTTCGACGTGTCGGGGATATAACCTCAGGTACCTTGCCGAGTGGTTTCATTCCGACTATCGGGCCGCCGACTGGTATAAAGATCGGGCCGCCAACTGGTATAAAGATCGGCCCGTGAAGAACTGCCTAATCGCCTAACTCAGCACTCAGGAAAAGATTCGCCCGAGTGGTGGAACTCCAACGGTCGGCCCTAGATCATCTAGCCGACGGTTACCCTCATCAAGACTGCCTTAACCATTGCAGTTATTTCTGCCGATTAAAGGTTGTTATGCGACTGCTTTCGTAACTATTAGTACGATGGGTAAACTCTTGTAACCCCCACTCGTCTTTCTTATATAAAGGATCAGGTGAAGGCACAAGACAGGCAGGACACACACGCCAAACACACATGAAAAACAAGTGCCAATTACAGTCACACGCACACACAGAGCAATCATACACACAGGAGTAGGGTTGTTATCCTCCAAGAGGCCCGAACTTGTCTAAAAATCCTCTTGTGTCCACCCTCTTACTTTCTTTTCTGCCTCACAAATCGAGGCAACCATTGGTCCATAGTCATGACTCCCCCCTCTACCTACACAATCTTACTACGGGCACCCCCCGTAGGCTCTTGTTGTTCCCACGCAATGATAGTTGGCGCGCTAGGTAGGGGCGAGTATTGTGATCAGTAGATTGGACCAATGGTTGTTGTTTGCAAGTTTGATGCCAAGGTGCCGAAAAATGCCGTGATCACCTTCTGGATTTTGATCTTCGTCAGCGATTGCATGAACCAACTGGTTCCCACCATCGCTTCACTGAAGAAAGCAAAGGCTCCACCCACGCCGTCACCGGCACCTGCTTCACCAACAATTCAGGTGCCACGGTGAACTACCCCGTCCGAAGGCTCCCTCCAAGGATCATCTACAGAGGGTCATCGATTCGCCTGCCGACTACATCATCTTCGCCAACTCTAGAGGGTGAACCGTTCAACGTCGACGGTTCACCACAGTCTTCTGTGACTGACCTCGCCAATGACTCTACCAACTCACCAAGCTCCTCACCCAGTTTCCATCATGGCAATCATTGGGGTCATCTCGGAGGATGAACACTCAAACAACTTTGAGTCCAGCAACCATCACCAAGAGCACTGAAGGCGGAACTTCGGCAGACACGATCACCGCACAGGGGCTCAAGGGGGAGAAGGAGCTACCCAATAAGACAAACCTACCACGTACACGGTGGCCTTCGAAGGCCATGATGTGTACCGAACGCCCACGGCCAACCTTGTCTCCATCGAGAGGGTGTTGGCAGCGCTCCCTGACACGCTTGAACTCTAGAGGGCCCGGGTTATGACCTAGGCCACCGCAACACAGATGGTGGAGCCACCACCTTCTCACCAACCATGATCATCGGCGCAGAACTCACGCTCCTGACCGTTTAGGCTAAGGGAGCCCAATCATCGAAGTGAGCATGAGGAAGCTCATACGTTGAGGACACCCGAAAGATCATCAACGATCATTTGGACACTCGCAACCTCATCATCCGCGGGCAACAAGGGCAAGAGCAGGGAGAGTTGCGTTGTCAGAATGATATGATCGCGGTCATAGGGCCCAAAATAGGGATCGCGTTGACCGCAACATCCTTCGTCACGATGGCTTCCTTGCCTTCTCCGAGCGGCTGTGCTGTGTCGAGTGGTCGCACCACTTTTGACCGATAGGGATCACTCCGTACAACAGTAAAACTGACCCGTCTCAATGGTTGTGACTATATTACATTGTCATCCGTGTAGTTAGAGGAGACCTGAACGTCATGGTCAATTACCTCCCCGTCATGCTATCTACCTCCACCGTCAACTGGTTGGCGTCACTCCCAGAGAACTCCATCAACTCCTGGGACGACTTGTGCGAGATCTTCATCGCCAACTACTGGGGGACGTGGGAAAGGCCCGCCTCTCGGCACGATCTACGCCAAGTCCGCCAAAGGGAAGGAGAATGACTGAGGGAGTACATACGCTAATTCTTCGAGAAGTGCAACATCGTTGCCAGCATCTCTAACGCCGATGTGATAACTGAAGGATATGCCTAAGAAAATTACGTGTATCGGAAGTTCTGATTATTTCTGGTCTTAGATCAGAGAGAAAATGTTCTTTGGAAGTTCCGATATGGTAATCGGAAGTTCTGACGAGCCAAATTTCCGATTTGGAATCAGGTAGAATTGTACCGATCGGAAGTTCCGATATGTGTATCGAAGTTCCGAGGTGGGTGAAAATAGATTGGAATCTGTTGCGTGTAGTACTGAATTGGGAGACCTAAAATACCCCGTCGAAAGTTCCGATCCAGGATCGGAAGTTCCGACGTGGCCAAACAAATTGGATTTGTTACTAACACGAATTGGTTGTAACCAGTTTTGTGGTTTCGAGATGTGGACGACCAGTGGCTCTCAGGCATATATAAAGAGAGGAGGAGGTCATGGGGACAAGCAATAAGCATAGATTAGACCTAGCCACCATATACTTCTCTCCTCCCTTTCTTGATCTCAATCGTTGAGGTCGAGGATTTCTCATCTCTCACATGCAGTGCTAGCATGCTGCCGTGGGAGGTACTCCATCCCTGTATGTGTGGATACCATGGAGGCATTGCTTCAACAGCGACGCTCGTGACTTCTTCACGTGAACAACTACGTCGTCTTCACCGATCGGATTAGCGAGAGACGACCGGGACAAAGCAAGGATAGTCTGACGCGCTACTCCGACATCTTCTTCTACTACACATAGCGTGTCTCGTGCTAGAAGGTAACGATCTATGATTCTCACATGCGCATGGGTCTTAGGCTTATGGTGGAAATTTTCTATTTGCCGGCTAGCGTAGCTCCCTATTCCCCAATAATAACTATCTTCTAGGACGGCCTAAGGAAGTCGTCAAGCTATTCTGCCACCTGGTGATGAATGAGCCAGTCAATCCTGGCCATATAGATCACCATCACTGAACAATTCAACAACGCTGAGGACGCCGAGTGGAAGCAGATGCTTCCGAGGTCGAAAGGCTCCGACAAAGACAAGAAGAAGAAATAACATCGTCGATCGCTGGTGCCCGCGTGATCACCCGCGTTCAAGGATCGCGAAGACCGCGATTGACCTCATCCAAAGGACAAGAATAGGAAGGATAAGGGATCATGATCGCCAATAGAAAGCGCTCGGCCATGAAGCCAAGATGAAGCGGTGCTACGAGAATTGCTAGATAAGCTAGGCATCATCCATTCTAATGGCAATCACACCACTTTACGTTGCTTTCAGCTGCAGAACCAGATGGTGAAAGAAGCTAAAGCTGACCATCGGCCTGACAAGCGTCAGTGACACTAGGGAGAGAAGGCCCAAAGATGACTGGAGCAAGGGTGATGCTTGCCTCAGCAAGGAACGATTTCCAGGAGCCCGCCAAAATGGTCTCCATGATATTCGGAGGCACGGTGGCCGCCGAATCTAGGCATCAACAGAAGCTGATGGCCCATCACATCAATGCCATCAACGTCGAGGCAACGGGGCACCTCAAATGGTTGGGGATC
The DNA here is from genome assembly GCA_019279435.1 of Zizania palustris. Taxonomy (NCBI): domain Eukaryota; kingdom Viridiplantae; phylum Streptophyta; class Magnoliopsida; order Poales; family Poaceae; genus Zizania; species Zizania palustris. Next base: position 6,585 of record JAAALK010001821.1, on the reverse strand, counting down.
CTCATCACCTTCGACCACTGGACCAGTTGATGGATGTCCCTAAACCCAGACACTTCCCGCTCATCGTCGACCCTGTCATCTTGAAGGTCCGCCTCAAAAGGGTGTTGATCGATGGGGGAAGCCTACAGCCTAGCCGAAGGGTGTCCCGACGACCTCCAAAACCGATCTCTCAGCTCCGACACCCTCCGACGAAGTAGCTTCGAATGTAGAAACCTGCAACAGAGAAGGTGCGAAGTACTAATTCAGCTTGAGGACCGAATTCTGCCAAGTGTTGCACTGGTAGCGAAGTAGCAATCTGTTACGCAGATTAGCGGATACTTCACAGGCGAAGTAACACGGCGATAGAAATCTATTACATAGATTAACGGATACTTCACAAGCGAAGTAACAGGATTACCACTGTTCCTAAGTGGCCGGCGGAGGGCTTCCAGGCAAACCCACGAAGAGTATAGGAAAATAAAGGTAAAGTAAATACGATCAAAGCTAGGGCTTTGGTTTGGTTTGAGTTGGGGGGGCCTCTACACTGGCCTCGCCTCTCTATTTATAGGGGCTTAATCTCTGATCTAATATGCTATTAACCCAACCAGATAGAGATAAAAATTGAGCTAGAAACGCATACAACTCTACCTCTGCCGAAGTGGGCTTCGGCCAGGCCCATCGAGGCCTGCTCCTCAAGCCGAAGCTTCGGTGGCGTGGGCCTCCGAAGGCTTCCTGGCTGAAGCCCGTGGGCTGGCTAGAGGCTTTCGGAGCCCACAGCTCAATGGACTTCGGCCCTATAGGGCTTCGGACGGACCCTAGACATGTGTATTTCGGCCCAAATCACCAAAATTGATATTTTGACAATCTAGCCATTAATGCCATTTTTGCTATCAACACATGCCCTCTGCCTTTTAGGTGAACTAGTGAACTAAAAGCACAACGAGCTGAAGACGATACCATCCATATCGGCTTTTCGACACTTTTATGATGTTTGCCACACACTTGGGAAATACCTCTTCAAGTACCTACCATTCAAAGCTCTTCGAAACCGCTCTCCCTGCAGGGATTCCAACACGTATGCGTTGCCGGGAGCAATTTCGGCTATCTTAAAAGGACTTTTCCCAACTAGGTGACCATTTACCAAACTTGGGACTCTTCGTGCCTAAGGGCAAAATCGTTTTCCACACCAAGTATCCTATTTGAAACGATTTTGGTTTAACCTTCTTATTGTAGGCTTAGCTACTCTCTTCTTGTCTACTTCTATGGCCTCTAAAGCCCTTAGTATCTTATCGACCACTTCCTCTAGATTATCCTTTAGAAGAGTTTCATACTCGTCGATCGACAAGCCGTCTTGCTTTAACACTCTTAAGGAGCCAAGATCTACCTCTACAAGCTGAACGACCTCTTGTCCATATACCAATTCATATGTGTTGGCGCAAAGGATTACGCTAACAGGTTCTCTAAGATTAAGAACTGACAAACGGTGAGTTCATGTTTAAGAACTATTTCAAGCCTCCGAATTGGATAATAGCTTAAATAGTCCGAATGTATGTATTGAATAGTTGAGTATTCGATGCCTATTACAGGGTAAGAAGGGGGGTATTTATAGGCAAAAAAGCCTAAGGAAAAGACCTATTTACCCCTCAATTACAACCGACATAGTGGAAACTATTCGGTACCCTAAACAGGGATAAAATGGTAAAATATACCCGGAGCAAGTAGATAAGTCAACATCTTATCAACCTTGTCGTTCATCACGAGAGCTTCATATCGTGCTGAGGGTTCCTTCGGACTATAGCTCGAAGCACCCTTCGGCTTAACAACTCCACTACCTTCGAGCACAAGCTTATCAGCTCCGAAGCTGATAAATTATCTTGAATTATTAATCTCTAAGTCCTGAGAGTGAAGCATTTTCCCCCAATAGTAGCCCCTCGAATACGCTTCTCCGAATTTAACCTATATAGAAGGGAAGCAGTATACGCAAGGAATATTTTCATATTCTGAGACTTAGAGAAGTTTGAACACATTACAGTTATTCGAAGGGTCTTGACCCCGAAGAACTCGGACAACGGCTTCGAACCCAAAACCGCCGTGTGAACGCTTCATGGGAAAGAGAACCGTTGCGAAGTCTAAACGTCGTGAAGAGCCGTTTATTTAGAACCGTTACTATACAAGTAGTCGTTATGCTCTCGAAAGGTAACGATCAAAATTTACGGTGGACTCACACCGTTTGCTTCTTGGACCCACCTGCCAGTGACGGAAGCCGAACCTGCAATGTGAATGCAATCGAAGCACGATACTACGAGAGTTATAAAATGGAATCAGAATTCACCAAGGGCTTTTTACCGTGCTTAGCATCTGAAGCTTACTCTCTTCAATCTCCAACTCTCTCAACTTCCGGAGCGATTGAGTCATGGCGAGGACCAGCCACACCGTGCCAGCGGCGGCGAGTACTTTGGCGCAGAGGCAAGCTTGGGCGGCTTCAGCAGTAGCAGCAATGGCGGGAGCTCCGGGAGACGCCTGGCCCAAGAACCCTCGAGAGCTCCGCCCGCCATCTAAGAAGAAAATCCCCCAAAGCTTCCTCATCGGCCAATCCACAAGCACCACAGAATCCATCGAAGAAGCCATGGAAGGGAAGATGGGGTCCGGAATGAGGACTCACATCCCCGGATGTCACGCCCCGATTTAATAAAAACCGGGGATTTATTGAAATTCCATAGAAAATCAATAAATACAAGACGTTCATCATACGACTGTGTACAATACGCCAATCATCCATGGTTCGTAGACCATATAATACAAAAGAGTCAAATAAAGAGAAACTAATAAAATCAATCCTCTAGATGAACGTCTTCTTCCAATCTCGTGCCTTGACTGGGTCGCTACTCCAGACCTTCGCCCTCCTCGTTGTAGATGGCCTCTGTGGTGTAAGTCAACGGGGGTGAGTACAATCGTACTCAGCAAGCCACCGAATGCAATTATAATGCAAGGTAATAACAAGGAAGGTAGTGGTTTACTTTTGCGGAAAAGCACAATTTGTAAAGCAATTAATGTAACCAAGTGATTATTGCGGAAAGTAAACATGAGTCATGCATCATCTTTCATCATCTTCTACCTCGAGGGGTACGGTCTCCCCACACTCGCTCAATGGTCCTTACATGCCATGAATAAACACAAACATTCACATAAAAGTAAACTAACTGCGAGAGGTCACACACAACCCGCCCTTGACCATGGGGCTCGGCTTTTCGAAAAGATTTATAACTGTAATCAGAGGTGTACTACTATACCCACAAGGCACTCATTTCCCGCACACCGCAGTGTGTTAAATGACTCCTGTCACGAGAAGCTCGTGCCAAAACCTTCAGCATGGACGCACCAATTCGATAACACCCTCTTATAGGTTTCGTAAGGTTTCCCTGTCACTTCGGGCCACGCCTTACCCTCCCTTGAGCCATTTTGGTACAAGTCACCCGTAGGCTTGCCCCTTGTACCCGTCCACTATGGTGTTCCGTTGTTGGTACGATCCATACCTCTAGTTAGGACTTACCCACTAGACTTGTGGTTAGTACGGAAGTGCTTTGCAACGGATCCCGCAGACCGGTCCTTATAGTGCCCTGGGTGCGACCAACCAATGCCCGAGCTTGCACCCGGAACCCACCATACTTATAACTTAGCCAACTCCAACAGAGTCCAGAGACGAGAATAACGGGGTAAAGCATATAGCAGAATCCATCTATCTACGACTCGTTCTTATATCCTATAGCAGTTGTGTCGGTACATTGGACACTAACTAATATATTATTGTAGAGTGACAAGGAGTTCAGGCTCAATAAGCATGGCTTGGGTTTGCACACAAGGTCAGGGATCTAATAAATATAGTGTAGGCTTAATATCAGACTAATGCAATATTTAATTCCTATGAGTTATAGCGGTAATTATGAAAAACTGGGCTCAATGATGATCAACTGTTTCCACAAGAGGGTTCTGTGACTTGCCTTGCTCCGTGAATGGTGAAGGTGGAACCTCGGGGTAAGACTCCGGATCGTCGATGACGTAGTAGTCTTCTAGAAATGGAAAATCAATACGACATTCAATAAACATTCCTAAAACCAATCATATAAGCATACATGTTATTGTTTGGGTTAAGAAAAAGGGGATTGGTTCTTACGTTCTATGAGTCTATTACTTAAATATTAAGATTAAGTTTAGAGGGGGTTCCTGAATTTATAACTTAATATCAATATTTTCCTAAGGGGCCTTTTATTTTCCCTTTTTGAGTTGTAGAAAAAGGTACAAAATAGCCTTAATGTTTTTATGGTATTCAAAGTAGTGAAATTAAGTTATTATGTCTTCTGAAGTGGTTATATAAGTTTTTTAGGATATTTTCATAAAGTGTGGACTTTTATTATGTGATTTAATTAAATATCCTAGAAAGGCCTTTGCAATATTATTTAATAGAATAAAGGGGGCAAAGTGAACAGGCTATTTGCATTAAAACGTGGAATAAAGTCATTAAGTCCTCTTGAATTTAATATATAAATTATTAAGGTTTTTCTGAATTATTTAAATGAAGTATTAATTAAATCCTAAAGGGGACTTTTCTTTATATTTTAATAAGAATATATTGTGCCATATAAAATATTGTTTTTATGGCATAAAAGTGTAGAGGATAAAAAGTCAATTTTTTCCAGAATTAAAATGGTGAAATTTGGAGTTAATTTGAGCAAGATATGAATTTTGGAAGTTAAAAACCATTTTCTGAATTTTGTTTAAACCAAAAAATAGTCTCTGGTCCACGGTGAACTGGGTTCACCGTGAACCGGCGGCTGCGCGTGTGAGCCGGGCACGTGGCCAGCGGTTGGATCCAGATCTGACGGCCACGATTTAATGAAGATCCGAGCGTCCAGATTGGGCCGTACGCGTCAACAGAAGTCAACCGGGAATCTGGGCGCTCGGATTCGCTTTTAATCTGCACCGCACGTTCTCGATCAGACAGCTACCGCCCCATTCGGCATGGCACGCAGCGAAGGGTAACTACCCCCCTTCTTCCCCAACTCTGGTAGAGCTCCGGCGAGGAATTCCGGCGACGGCGAGCCTAAGGCCCTAACCAAAGGCAAAAATGGAAAGGGGATGGTAGGGGGAAACACAGGGGTACCTGAATCGGGGCTTGCGGGGGACGGATTGGGTCCGGCGTTGAGGGGTGGCGGTGAGAAACGTTCGGGCCGACGACGAAGGCGGTCCTCCGGTGGCGCTTCGGTCCAACGGGGGTGAGGACGGGGTAGAAGGGATGACGGGGGTAACGGTGATGCGTCGGCGGGGCTGGCGGAGGTAGGTGGGCGCCGGCGCGAGGCTGCCGGAGCCGAAGCAAAGGAAGACTCTTCGAAAGTCGTGGCGGCGCTCGGGTAGGCGAGGGTGTAGGCTCTAGCGCTGGTGGGGGAGTGCGGCGAGGGTGTGTGGGGTCTTTAATAGGGGGCTCGCCGACGTTCAAATGGAATAAACCGGCGAAATCCCGAGGTCTCCGGCGAACTTGCCATGCGCTCGGATTCCTACCAAAATGGCGAAAACGCATCGGAAAACGAGGGAAAGGGACTCGCGGTGCGGACGGGGGGTCGAGATCCTGGCTCGATTTGGCGACCCGAGGCGGCCGACGGCGAGTATGGCAGGGGCACCGGTATGGAAGGGAATCCCCCCTTCCTTCGGGAAGAAGGATATGACAGGTGGGCTCCACCTGTCATAGTCTGAGAGCGAGAGGGCGGGCTAGCCAGCGGGCCCAGGCGGTCAGCGGCTAAGGGACGCGCGAGAGGGGCTGACGGGTGGGCCTGCTAGGGAGTGGCGCGGGAGAGAGAGAGAGGGGGCCGGCGCCGATAGGCTGGCCCCGCCTGTCAGTGGCTGAGGCAGGAAAGTTGGGCCGGCCCGAGGAGAAAGGAGGGAGACGGCCCATTAACTTTTAAAATGATTTTTCTGATTAAAATAATTCCAGAAAATTAATTATTTGATTAAGGCTTGAAGCACTATTGCTAAAATTTTGTAAAAATTCTCAAAATATTTCTTGGCTTCTGGACTCCATCATAAATTTTTCAGCTATAGATTTGAAATATTTCTTCCTGTTTTGTTTTAATTGAGTTCTTTTAGCCCTTTTTTAATTAAGAGAATTGTTTTATTCCAGAAAATTTATTTTTCTTTTTTATTTTATTTTTAATTCTAGGGCTGTTACAATCCTATCCCCCTTACAAAGAATCTCGTCCTCGAGATTCGAAGCGAACCTCGGGAAACTAGGGGACGGGGTTCTACGGGTGCTCCGGATTAGAAGAAGGGGTTACATCAGAAATAGGCAAAATGTCCTCCAGACCTGGGTTGGTTGAGATCATAATGGGAATGTCTTCAGTCGTACCTTGGTCTTCTTGGGCGGAGATGTGGTGAACTTGAGCACGTCCCATTGGGTTTGGAACGAAAGAAGGGCCTGATTGGGGTAGGGGCATCTGTTGGAGAAGTGGCCTTCTTGGCGTCAGTTGAAGCACACTATTGGCTTGTCGTGCCTGTCCCTCTTGTATCCGGTAGCTTGCACAGGTGCTCTTCCGGCTGGTGGTGCTTGGGGTAGAATGC
>JAAALK010001820.1:0-26598 GCA_019279435.1 Zizania palustris | reverse complement strand
GTTTGAAAATAGACGCACACTTGTAAAATGCAAGAAACAAAAACGTTCAAAAATGCGCCCAATCATCCTAAAATGGTATAATAGTAAAAAGGATGTCTATCTAACGTTTATGTTCCTAGCACGAATGTTGTCACCCGTAACATGCAAGGAACAGAAAGTCCAAAAACATGCCAAATCATCGAAATATGGTGTAATACTACCAACTGATGTGTTTCTAGCATTTCCATTCAATACACAAAGTTTGCGAAATAGACGACACCCATAACTTGAAAGAGTAAAACTTCGCTTCCAGAACAAAAAGGTTCATAAACATTCTAACGTTTCCGTTCCGGACACGAATGTTGTGAAATAGATGGCACCCGTAACATGCAAGAATCAAAAGTTTGCTCCCGGAACAAAAAAGTTCAAAAATGTGCCAAATAACCGTAATATGGTGTAGAAGTACCAAGTGAGTGTTTATAGAATTTTCGATCCGTACACAGAGTTTGCGAAATAAACAGCAGCCGTAACTTGCAAGATTAAAACTTCGCTTCTCGAATGAAAAGGATCATAAACATGTCCAATCATCCTAATATGGTGTAATAGTAACAAAGTACGTGTTTCTAATGTTTCCGTTCCAAACACGAATGTTGTGAAATAGACGGCACCCATAACATGCAAGAATCAAAAGTTCGCATCCGGAACAAAAAGTTCAAAAATGTGCCAAATAACCGTAATATGGTGTAAAAGTACCAAGTGAGCGTTTCTAGCATTTCCGATCCATACACAAAGTTTGCAAAATAGACGGCACCCATAACTTGCAAGAATGAAAACTTCGCTTCTTGAACAAAAAGGTTCAAAATCGTGCCTAGTAATCCTAATATGGTGTAATAGTAACAAAGGATGTGTTTATAACGTTTCCGTTCCGGACATGAATGTGGTGACATAGACGACACCTGTAACATGCAAGAATCAAAAAGTTCGCATATGGAACAAAAAAGTTCAAAAATGTGCCCAATTATCATAATATGAGGTAATAGTAACAAAGGATGTGTTTCTATCGTTTCCGTTCCAGACACGAATGTAGCGAAATAGACGACATCCGTAACATGCAAGAATCAAAAGTTCGCTTTCGAAAAAAAAGTTCAAAAATGTGCCAGATAACCGTAATATGGTGTAGAAGTACCAAGTGAGTGTTTCTAGCATTTCCAATCCGTACACAAAGTTTGCGAAATAGACGGCACCCGTAACTTGCAAGAATCAAAACATCGCTTCCGGAACAAAAAGGTTCAAAAATGTGCTCAATCATCCTAATATGGTGTAATAGCAACAAAGGATGTGTTTCTAACGTTTCCGTTCCGGACACAATTGTTGTGAAATAGACGGCACCCTGTAACATGAGAGAATCAAAAGTTCGCTACCGGCACAAAAAAGTTCAAAAATGTGCCAAATAATCGTAATATGGTGTAAAAGTATCATGTTAGTGTTTCTAGCATTTTCGATCCGTACACCAAGTTTGCCAAATAGATGACACCCGTAACATGCTAGAATCAAAACTTCGCATCTAGAAAAAAGGTTCAAAAATGTGCCCAACCATCCTAATATTGTGTAATAGTTACAAAGGATGTATTTCTAATGTTTTCGTTCCAGACATGAATGTTGTGAAATAGACGGCAGTCGTAACATGCAAGAATCAAAAGTTCGCTTCAGCAACAAAAAAGTTCAAAAATGTGCCAAATAACCGTAATATGGTTTAAAAGTACCAAGTGAGTGTTTCAAGCATTTCCGTTCTGTACACAAAGTTTGCGAAATAGATGACACCAGTAACTCATAAGATTAAAACTTCGCTTCTGGAACAAAAAGGTTCATAAACAAGTCCAATCATCCTAATATGGTGTAATAGTAACAAAGGTTGTGTTTCTAACGTTTTCGTTCTGTACACGAATGTTGTGAAATAGACGACACCCGTAACATGCAAGAATCAAAAGTTCGCTTCCGAAACAAAAAAGTTCAAAATGTGACAAATAAACGTAATATGGTGTAAAAGTACCAAGTGAGTGTTTCTAGCATTTCCGATCCGTACACAAAGTTTGAAAAATAGACGACACTTGTAAAATGCAAGAAACAAAAACGTTCAAAAATGCGCCCAATCATCCTAAAATGGTATAATAGTAAAAAGGATGTGTATCTAACGTTTATGTTCCTAGCACGAATGTTGTCACCCGTAACATGCAAGGAACAGAAAGTCCAAAAACATGCCAAATCATCGAAATATGGTGTAATACTACCAACTGATGTGTTTCTAGCATTTCCATTCCATACACAAAGTTTGCGAAATAGACGACACCCATAACTTGAAAGAGTAAAACTTCGCTTCCAGAACAAAAAGGTTCATAAACATGTCCAATCAGCGTAATATGGTGTAATAATAACAAAGGATGTGTTTCTAACGTTTCCGTTCCGGACACGAATGTTGTGAAATAGATGGCACCCGTAACATGCAAGAATCAAAAGTTTGCTCCCGGAACAAAAAAGTTCAAAAATGTGCCAAATAACCGTAATATGGTGTAGAAGTACCAAGTGAGTGTTTATAGAATTTTCGATCCGTACACAGAGTTTGCGAAATAAACAGCAGCCGTAACTTGCAAGATTAAAACTTCGCTTCTCGAATGAAAAGGATCATAAACATGTCCAATCATCCTAATATGGTGTAATAGTAACAAAGTACGTGTTTCTAATGTTTCCGTTCCAAACACGAATGTTGTGAAATAGACGGCACCCATAACATGCAAGAATCAAAAGTTTGCATCCGGAACAAAAAAGTTCAAAAATGTGCCAAATAACCGTAATATGGTGTAAAAGTACCAAGTGAGCGTTTCTAGCATTTCCGATCCATACACAAAGTTTGCAAAATAGACGGCACCCATAACTTGCAAGAATGAAAACTTCGCTTCTTGAACAAAAAGGTTCAAAATCGTGCCTAGTAATCCTAATATGGTGTAATAGTAACAAAGGATGTGTTTATAACGTTTCCGTTCCGGACATGAATGTGGTGACATAGACGACACCTGTAACATGCAAGAATCAAAAAGTTCGCATATGGAACAAAAAAGTTCAAAAATGTGCCCAATTATCATAATATGAGGTAATAGTAACAAAGGATGTGTTTCTATCGTTTCCGTTCCAGACACGAATGTAGCGAAATAGACGACATCCGTAACATGCAAGAATCAAAAGTTCGCTTTCGGAAAAAAAAAGTTCAAAAATGTGCCAGATAACCGTAATATGGTGTAGAAGTACCAAGTGAGTGTTTCTAGCATTTCCAATCCGTACACAAAGTTTGCGAAATAGACGGCACCCGTAACTTGCAAGAATCAAAACATCGCTTCCGGAACAAAAAGGTTCAAAAATGTGCTCAATCATCCTAATATGGTGTAATAGCAACAAAGGATGTGTTTCTAACGTTTCCGTTCCGGACACAATTGTTGTGAAATAGACGGCACCCTGTAACATGAGAGAATCAAAAGTTCGCTACCGGCACAAAAAAGTTCAAAAATGTGCCAAATAATCGTAATATGGTGTAAAAGTATCATGTTAGTGTTTATAGCATTTTCGATCCGTACACCAAGTTTGCCAAATAGATGACACCCGTAACATGCTAGAATCAAAACTTCGCATCTAGAAAAAAGGTTCAAAAATGTGCCCAACCATCCTAATATTGTGTAATAGTTACAAAGGATGTATTTCTAATGTTTTCGTTCCAGACATGAATGTTGTGAAATAGACGGCAGTCGTAACATGCAAGAATCAAAAGTTCGCTTCAGCAACAAAAAAGTTCAAAAATGTGCCAAATAACCGTAATATGGTTTAAAAGTACCAAGTGAGTGTTTCAAGCATTTCCGTTCTGTACACAAAGTTTGCGAAATAGATGACACCAGTAACTCATAAGATTAAAACTTCGCTTCTGGAACAAAAAGGTTCATAAACAAGTCCAATCATCCTAATATGGTGTAATAGTAACAAAGGTTGTGTTTCTAACGTTTTCGTTCTGTACACGAATGTTGTGAAATAGACGACACCCGTAACATGCAAGAATCAAAAGTTCGCTTCCGAAACAAAAAAGTTCAAAATGTGACAAATAAACGTAATATGGTGTAAAAGTACCAAGTGAGTGTTTCTAGCATTTCCGATCCGTACACAAAGTTTGAAAAATAGACGACACTTGTAAAATGCAAGAAACAAAAAAGTTCAAAAATGCACCCAATCATCCTAAAATGGTATAATAGTAAAAAGGATGTCTATCTAACGTTTATGTTCCTAGCACGAATGTTGTCACCCGTAACATGCAAGGAACAGAAAGTCCAAAAACATGCCAAATCATCGAAATATGGTGTAATACTACCAACTGATGTGTTTCTAGCATTTCCATTGATGGGGACTTGATGGGTGGCCCGATCTTTCGGTGAGTTCATAGAGAGATAAGGTAACTTCGATTGGTGGGAGACGACGTTGACGACCCGACTATAACCGTACGAGACGTTCGTGTTGCGCCTTAGCGATCGATACACCAACTCCAAGGGTTGTTGATCTTATCGGTGATCAACCTTGTTCCTGCAAGCAATCGAAGAACGAGCAAGAACAAGATAAAGGAGCAACTAGTATTGCTGGATATGAAAGACACACAAAGGGTAGTTGTGGTTCTGAAACATGAAACCGGCGATCTAACCGATCACGGGTTTACACGGACAAGTAGCATTGGCTAAACTTTTATCTAATCAAAACCCGCCTTACAACTGAAGTCTCTAGGGTATTTATAGCCCTAGGGACGTCCCCAAGTTTGGAAAACTTATTACATATGGAAAGGACTAATTATTTCCAAAACAGATTGACTACAAAATGGAAATTCCGTGCTTAATTGGTTCGGCCTAAAAAAGGAACACGCATTGATTTGGTGATTGCGATCTCCTCCGATGGAATCTGGATATGTGGCTGGATCCGTTGGAAAGAGGACGTATCAAGCTTTCCAAAAAGTCCAAGATCATCCAAATCGGAGTTTCCATTTAAACGTTATGCACATTTGAATTCGGTGCTGTCTCTGCGGTCCGAATCCGAGTCATCTTCTCAATCGTGTAGAACTTTATTTCTATTTTCTCTTGGAACAAAAGTAATGTCCCAAACTTGTATATTATGTTTGGATGGCCTTGCCTTGGTCCCCAATCAACTTCCACGATGTTCCATGCCCTTGATTTTCTCACAACGCGTCCCTTAATCCATGTAATAATTTCTGTAATTGAAAACAACTTATGGTGCAGCAACCTTTTCTCAAATATATAAAATGTAAATCGAATATAGAAAGCATGCACCTTTGTTTTTATTATATTTATATCCCAGCCGGTGATGTCCTCATCATTCTCTCCTTCTTGGCAGCAAACCGTCCTCGGTTTGTTCTTGTGTTCATCATCAATGCAACTCCTAGCAAAAGAACCATTATTGTGCAATATCTCTTGTTCTTTAAACATGTGGTGAATTGAAGAAAACCAACTCACCAAATCTTTTGCTTGAACAAATGACATCGAATCTGTACTTTTAGATATTGGAGTAGGAATTGTGGCATTGCTAAGCAGCCCACAAGGCTCTCCTTCTTGAAAATAAACCTGTGTATTTAAATCAAAACAAGAGACTCTCGAGATAATATGATTAGTTAAAGCACCTTGGTCAAGACTATTATTTTCAGAATTTACATGCTGTTTCAAATCTGAACATATGTAAACTCTATGCACAAAGTATACTCCTTGATCATTGTATTTTCCAATTACGTGAAAACTCATTTGATCAGGACATGGCAAATCAGGTCTAGTGAGTAATTTCTCATTTAAAGTACTATGTTCACAAAGATCATCAAGTTCAATATAACCCCAAGTATTTAAAGAAGATAACAATTCTTGTTCTTCCTTTTCACTAGCAATGTGAACAACATGTATCAAATCACTTGAAGGTCTGGCAACAAAGTCAACTTGTTCATTAACTAGTTGTGGCATGTATACAAGTGAAGTATTAACACACAACTCTTCTTTATTACAAGGAGTGTCAAGAAAATCATCTGGTAACAAAGCAATTTCAGCAAAAGATTCTACTAACGGTGGCTCTATAATAGCATGAATAGTGGACAATTGTGTTTTATCAGGAGTACACTCACCTTGATTAATTTCAGCACATAAATTACCTTGCAAAACATTTTCCGATGATGTAAGTGCATTTTTATTCTCCTTTTCTTGTTCAAGGTTAGTAGTACTAGCAAGCAAACTGATTGGTGTTTCCTCTAAATCAATGGCAATTTGAATTTCAGCTCGACATGCAAGTTCAAACAATTGGGAGAGAGAATTATATGTTTCATGAAGAAGCATATCCTGAATTTCCTTGTTAAGCCCACGTAAAAACCTTTGTTCTATAGCTTCTTCACATTCATCTATAGCACAACGTAATAAACAAACATGCATATCATGATAATATGAGGCAACACTTCTGCTATCTTGTTTTAAACATTGTAGTTTCTTTAATAAAATATCGGCATAATATGGAGGAACAAAAGCATTTCTCAAATATTTCTTTATGTCTTTCCAAGATTGAGGTATTTTATCATGTCTACAAAGATGTTTCCAATGATATGCAGCATCTTTAACTAACACTTTAGAGGCAGCCATAACCTTTTCTCTTTCAGACAAGTTATACTTTTTAAATTCATTATCAACAGCTAGCTCCCAATGAATATATGCATGAGGATCATAATTTCCTTCAAAATAAGGTAGTGTACATTTGAACCTAGCTAGAATTTCATCACATACCTCATATTTATCGTGTTGATCTCTCATGTGTCGATGAAGATGTCGATATTGAGTTTCACTATATCCTATCTCCTTGTGTATCCCTGCCATGATTAGTAGTAGACAAGAAACATACAAATAATATGTACGCTCCTATTAACTATAAGTTTGTGAAGGCACAAAGTCACATTCTCTCAATCCTATATCAAGCTCTTACAAGTTCTTACCAATGCAAGCATGAAGGTGTTGTACACCGACTTAATCACAAACACCACGGAGATTAGATGTATCGATCCCTTGGCAAACACTTGGTTGTACAAGTTTTAGTCAAATCTGTGGAGCTCTAGGTAGGCTGAAATATGTAGCAAGGAAAACTAGAACCACATTAGCATAAGCAAATTGAGTAATTGTTCAACGTCGGTATTGTGCTGATCGTAGGCTTGAACGTACTAGAGACGCGAGCCTAGACACAAACGATACCACCAAACCGACAAAGGTAGAACTAGCTTTCCTCCTTTTTTGTCACAAGTTTTCTTTCTTCATTTTTTTCTCTTTTCTCTTTTTTTTTGGTGCAACCTTTTTTTTCTTTTTTTTGAGCACCTTTCTTCCTTTTTTTTTCCTTTTTTCCTCTCCTTTTTTAAACAACAAAGGACAATGTGACTCTTAGTACAGGACTCCCGAACCTTGTACGTTCCAAAATAGAAAGCAAACGACCGAATATGAAGATGACTCTACAAGGAAAAATAAATATCTGGTTGTAAGCTTTCTAAAATATATCAAACCTCTCCAATCCGAGTAGGCAGGTGCGAGATATGATAGTTTTAGTAACACCTGCACAGCATGCCCGAATTATTCTCGAATAACAAACTGACTAAACATAAGACACGGTGGTAAAAACGTGACAAGAACTTGAAACTCTAAACGAACTAAACGCTAAGACCAGCAACTTCACACGACGATGCAACCAAAAACTCAAAAAGCTGATACTAAGCAGAACTAGTAATAGGCTCAAAGAGGCTTGGATCTCGGGTAATTTTTTTGGGTGGCTTTTTTTTGGGCTATAGGAAAAAAATGAAATAAAAACTCACCGAGCAACGAAAGCTCTGATACCACTTGATGTAAAATAATGGGTGGCCCGATCTTTCGGTGAGTTCATAGAGAGATAAGGTAACTTCGATTGGTGGGAGACGACGTTGACGACCCGACTATAACCGTACGAGACGTTCGTGTTGCGCCTTAGCGATCGATACACCAACTCCAAGGGTTGTTGATCTTATCGGTGATCAACCTTGTTCCTGCAAGCAATCGAAGAACGAGCAAGAACAAGATAAAGGAGCAACTAGTATTGCTGGATATGAAAGACACACAAAGGGTAGTTGTGGTTCTGAAACATGAAACCGGCGATCTAACCGATCACGGGTTTACACGGACAAGTAGCATTGGCTAAACTTTTATCTAATCAAAACCCGCCTTACAACTGAAGTCTCTAGGGGTATTTATAGCCCTAGGGACGTCCCCAAAGTTTGGAAAACTTATTACATATGGAAAGGACTAATTATTTCCAAAACAGATTGACTACAAAATGGAAATTCCGTGCTTAATTGGTTCGGCCTAAAAAAGGAACACGCATTGATTTGGTGATTGCGATCTCCTCCGATGGAATCTGGATATGTGGCTGGATCCGTTGGAAAGAGGACGTATCAAGCTTTCCAAAAAGTCCAAGATCATCCAAATCGGAGTTTCCATTTAAACGTTATGCACATTTGAATTCGGTGCTGTCTCTGCGGTCCGAATCCGAGTCATCTTCTCAATCGTGTAGAACTTTATTTCTATTTTCTCTTGGAACAAAAGTAATGTCCCAAACTTGTATATTATGTTTGGATGGCCTTGCCTTGGTCCCCAATCAACTTCCACGATGTTCCATGCCCTTGATTTTCTCACAACGCGTCCCTTAATCCATGTAATAATTTCTGTAATTGAAAACAACTTATGGTGCAGCAACCTTTTCTCAAATATATAAAATGTAAATCGAATATAGAAAGCATGCACCTTTGTTTTTATTATATTTATATCCCAGCCGGTGATGTCCTCATCATCCATTCAATACACAAAGTTTGCGAAATAGACGACACCCATAACTTGAAAGAGTAAAACTTCGCTTCCAGAACAAAAAGGTTCATAAACATTCTAACGTTTCCGTTCCGGACACGAATGTTGTGAAATAGATGGCACCCGTAACATGCAAGAATCAAAAGTTTGCTCCCGGAACAAAAAAGTTCAAAAATGTGCCAAATAACCGTAATATGGTGTAGAAGTACCAAGTGAGTGTTTATAGAATTTTCGATCCGTACACAGAGTTTGCGAAATAAACAGCAGCCGTAACTTGCAAGATTAAAACTTCGCTTCTCGAATGAAAAGGATCATAAACATGTCCAATCATCCTAATATGGTGTAATAGTAACAAAGTACGTGTTTCTAATGTTTCCGTTCCAAACACGAATGTTGTGAAATAGACGGCACCCATAACATGCAAGAATCAAAAGTTTGCATCCGGAACAAAAAAGTTCAAAAATGTGCCAAATAACCGTAATATGGTGTAAAAGTACAAGTGAGCGTTTCTAGCATTTCCGATCCGTACACAAAGTTTGCAAAACAGACGGCCCCCATAACTTGCAAGAATGAAAACTTCGCTTCTTGAACAAAAAGGTTCAAAATCGTGCCTAGTAATCCTAATATGGTGTAATAGTAACAAAGGATGTGTTTATAACGTTTCCGTTCCGGACATGAATGTGGTGACATAGACGACATCTGTAACATACAAGAATCAAAAAGTTCGCATGATGAGGACATCGCTGCCATTGATACAACCACAACAGCAGCCAACACTTCACCGCTTACACCTAAGCAAGGACCAATGACACGCGCCCGTGCACGGGAACTTAATTATCTGGTGAACTCATTCCTAGCTGATCAAGTTAATTATTTTTCCAATGGGGTACTATTAAAGTCTTGTGATGACTTTATTATCCTTAAGTGCTTAGGAACTGAACCAGCTAGGAGTGGAGAAGGCAACAATGCAATAAATATTCGTGCACCCGAAGGGACTCTTGTAACTGCAGAAATCCAAGATTAAATGGAGCATATCTTTCAACTCCCAAGGTTGTTTAATGCAAATAAATACTTGTTGGAAAGGTCTCTTCGTCTGCTTTCCAACGGATCAAGAATCAATGGCAGAGGACAGATGAAACGTCCAGAAACTGCCGAAGAACGCTCAGTGACTCCATCCTGAGTTTCTAGTTTTCCCTTTAAAAGCAAGTGGTAGCCACAAAAGAACTCGGGTTTTGTTTGATGTAAGTTAGCTGCTGCTACTTCCTTGTAACGCGCGTGTCGGCTAGACCGCCCGATTACTTGAATCAAAACTCCAACTTCTATCACATCCGTGAGTGTTTGCTTGTCATCTTGTTCTTGCTTGTTGTTCGATTGCTTGCAGGATTCAAGGCTGTTCTTGGCACGGCAAGAGCAGCAACAACCGGAGTCGGTGTAACTATCGCTAAGGCGCAGCATCCTTGTGGTTGTTGTAGTCGGGTAGCACAATGTCGATCTCCACCCCCAAATCATAGTTATCAGGAAACGGTGTACCTGTCAGCTCAAGGCGCCACACCATCTTGGTTGTGGTAGTCGGGCAGCCAACGTCGGCTTCCACCAAATTCACCACCTCCTCCATCTCTCATCGAAAGATCGGGCTCCCCCGTACCCGTCGGGTCTATTAAGTGGTATCAGATTTCAGGTTGATCGGTGAGAGATCTCCTTCTCCTTTGTTCTTTGTTCTTTGTTTTTTTCCTACAGTCCACTTTTGCCCAAAGATAGTTTCGATCTGAAAATCCCAAAAACATTTTGTGCCTTTGCTTTGCTACTTAGCTCTCGGCTTGTTGAATTCACGGTTACTTCTTTGTGTCAAGTTGCTGGTCCTAAGTTTTTTACCGCTAGAGTTTTGAGTTCGTGCACCTTGTTCTATCTCCATTTTCATTCTCTAGCTGAAGTTACAAGGAGAGAAAAAGGCAAGTGCAAAACAAAAGCCGCACAGATCAGCAAGAAACAAGGCACAGGTCAAAAAAAAAGAAAAAAAAACAAAAAAAAGGAGAAGCGGTCCTGTTAGTTGCGTGTCCGATCCCTTGTCCGAACCCTTGTCCGATCTCTTGTCCGATCTGCAGAGAGCTGATTTTGGCCTGTTATTGCTTCCATTTGATTTCAGCTTGCTGTTTTGAGCATTTTGGTGATTACGTTTGGGTGACGGCTCACGTCTCTATCACGGTTTGGACTAGGACCAGCACAGTACCATCGTGGAACATTTATTCAACTTGCTGTGACTAACGTGGTACTAGCTGTTCCTTTGTGCAATTGTTTTAGCAGCCACCTACAGCTCCACAAAATTATCTACAACACCATCGGGTTGTGCTGGCAGTCACCGTTGGTTGTTGTTCTTCTGTTTGCCGACGCCTCCTGCATTGTGTGGTAAGAACTTGTAAGAGCTTGATACAGGATTGAGCGAGTGTGACGTTGTGCCTTCACAATCTTGTAGTTGATAGGAGCGTACATATTATTTGTATGTTTCTTGTCTACTACTAATCATGGCAGGGATACACATGGAGGTAGGATATAGTGAAGCTCAATATCGACATCTTCATCGACACATGAGAGATCAACACGATAAATATGAGGTATGTGATGAAATTCTAGCTAGGTTCAAATATACAATACCTTATTTTGAAGGAAATTATGATCCTCATGCATATATTCAATGAGAGCTAGCTGTAGATAATGAATTTAAAAAGTATAACTTGTCTGAAAGAGAAAAGGTTATGGCTGCCTCTAAAGTGTTAGTTAAAGATGCTGCATATCATTGGAAACATCTTTGTAGACATGATAAAATACCTCAATCTTGGAAAGACTTAAAGAAATATTTGAGAGATGCTTTTGTTCCTTCATATTATGCCGATATTCTATTAAAGAAACTACAATGTTTAAAACAAGATAGCAGAAGTGTTGCCTCATATTATCATGATATGCATGTTTGTTTATTACGTTGTGCTATAGATGAATGTGAAGAATCTATAGAACAAAGGTTTTTACGTGGGCTTAACAAGGAAATTCAGAAAATGCTTCTTCATGAAACATATAATTCTCTCTCTCAATTGTTTGAACTTGCATGTCGAGCTGAAATTCAGATTGCTATTGATTTCTGGAGACGCCAATCAGTTTGCCTTTTAGTTCTACTAACTTTGAATAAGAAAAAGAGAATAAAAATGCACTTACATCATCGGAAAAGGTTTTGCAAGGTAATATATGTGCGTGAGTCCCTTAGTCCTTGCTCTGTTCCTGTTCTGTTGGTTCCAAAGAAAGATGGATCATGGCGCATGTGTGTAGATTGCCGAGCAATTAATAACATTACCATCAGATATCGTCATCCTATCCCTAGGTTAGATGATATGCTTGATGAACTTAGTGGCTCGATGATTTTCTCTAAAATTGATTTGCGTAGTGGATACCACCAAATTCGCATGAAGCTAGGAGATGAATGGAAAACAGCGTTTAAAACCAAGTTTGGTTTGTATGAGTGGTTGGTCATGTCTTTTGGCCTCACTAATGCACCTAGCACTTTCATGAGATTAATGAATGAAGTTTTACGTGCTTTCATTGGGAGATTTGTGGTAGTTTACTTTGATGACATCTTGATCTATAGCACATCTCTAGAAGAACATCTTGAACATTTACGTGCTGTTTTTACTGCTTTACGCAATGCACGCTTATTTGGTAACATTGACAAGTGCACCTTTTGCACAGATAGAGTCTCTTTTCTTGGCTATGTTGTGACACCACAGGGAATTGAAGTTGATCAAGCCAAGGTGGAGGCAATACACAGTTGGCCGATTCCTACCACGGTCACGCAAGTCCGAAGCTTTCTCGGGCTTGCTGGATTCTATCGCCGATTTGTGAAGGACTTCAGCACCATAGCAGGCCCACTGCACGAGCTTACAAAGAAGGGTGCTCCGTTCACCTGGGGGAAGGCGCAAGAGGTTGCATTTAACACTTTGAAGGATAGGTTAACTCATACACCCCTTCTCCAATTACCAGATTTCAATAAGACTTTTGAATTAGAATGTGATGCTAGTGGTATTGGGTTGGGAGGTGTCTTGTTGCAAGAAGGAAAGCCTATTGCTTATTTTAGTGAGAAACTTAATGGGCCTAGTTTGAACTATTTCACTTATGATAAAGAATTATATGCTCTAGTTCGAACTTTGGAAACATTGCAACATTATTTATGGCCTAAAGAATTTGTTATACATTCTGATCATGAATCTTTGAAGCACATTAGGAGCCAAACCAATCTGAACCGTCGGCATGCCAAGTGGGTAGAATTTATTGAGTCCTTTCCTTATGTCATCAAACATAAGAAAGGAAAAGATAATGTCATTGCAGATGCCTTGTCTCGCCGTTATACTATGTTATCCCAACTTGATTTTAAGATCTTTGGCTTGGAAACAATTAAAGAACAATATGCTTTTGATGATGATTTCAAAGATGTGTTGCTGCAATGTAAAGAAGGGAGAACATGGAACAAGTTTGTTCTCACTGATGGCTTCGTGTTTCGGGCTAACAAATTATGCATTCCAGCTAGTTCTGTGCGTCTGTTACTATTGCAGGAAGCACATGGCGGTGGGTTGATGGGGCACTTTGGTGTGAAGAAGACAGAAGACATCCTAGCAAGCCATTTCTATTGGCCAAAGATGAGAAGGGATGTGGAGCGGTTTGTTGCTCGCTGCACCACCTGTCAAAAAGCTAAGTCCCGTCTTAATCCACATGGTTTGTACATGCCTCTCCCTGTTCCTAGTACTCCATGGGAGGATATTTCTATGGACTTTGTTTTAGGACTGCCTAGAACAAAGAAGGGGAGGGATAGTATTTTTGTTGTTGTGGACAGGTTTTCTAAAATGGCACACTTCATACCATGTCACAAAACTGATGATGCTACCCATATTGCTGATTTGTTCTTTCGTGAAATTGTTCGTTTGCATGGGGTACCAAACACTATTGTGTCAGATCGGGATGCCAAATTTCTTAGTCATTTTTGGAAAACCTTATGGGCTAAATTGGGAACTAAATTACTCTTTTCTACTACTTGTCATCCTCAAACTGATGGATGAATTTGCTTAGGGCTGTTTATCTACCATGCTTAGGGCTGTTCTGAAACATAATATCAAATTGTGGGAAGAATGTTTGCCTCATATTGAATTTGCTTACAATCGTTCGCTGCATTCGACTACTAAATTATGCCCTTTTGAGATTGTGTATGGTTTTGTCCCTCGTGCTCCCATTGATCTTATGGCCATTCCACCTTCAGAAAAATTGAATTTTGATGCTTCTCGCCGTGCTGAACTGATTCTTAAGATGCATGAGCAAACTAAGGCAAACTATTGAGGCCATGAATGCTAAGTATCAACAAGCCGGTAGCAAGGGTAGAAAGCATGTTACTTTTGAACCTGGTGATTTAGTTTGGGTTCATTTGAGAAAGGATAGATTTCCGGATTTAAGAAAGTCTAAATTACTACCACGAGCTGCTGGACCCTTCAAAGTGCTTCAAAAAATAAATGATAATGCATATAAAATTGAGTTGCCTGCAGATTTCGGGGTTAGTCCCTCTTTTAACATTGCAGATTTGAAACCATACTTGCGTGAGGAGGACACGTTCGAGTCGAGGACGACTCTGTTGCAAGAAGGGGAGGATGATGAGGACATCGCTGCCATTGATACAACCACAACAGCAGCCAACACTTCACCGCTTACACCTAAGCAAGGACCAATGACACGCGCCCGTGCACGTGAACTTAATTATCTGGTGAACTCATTCCTAGCTGTTCAAGTTAATTATTTTTCCAATGGGGTACTATTAAAGTCTTGTGATGACTTTATTATCCTTAAGTGCTTAGGAACTGAACCAGCTAGGAGTGGAGAAGGCAACAATGCAATAAATATTCGTGCACCCGAAGGGACTCTTGTAACTGCAGAAATCCAAGATTAAATGGAGCATATCTTTCAACTCCCAAGGTTGTTTAATGCAAATAAATACTTGTTGGAAAGGTCTCTTCGTCTTCTTTCCAACGGATCAAGAATCAATGGCAGAGGGCAGATGAAACGTCCAGAAACTGCCGAAGAACGCTCGTGACTCCATCCTGAGTTTCTAGTTTTCCCTTTAAAAGCAAGTGGTAGCCACAAAAGAACTCGGGTTTTGTTTGATGTAAGTTAGCTGCTGCTACTTCCTTGTAACGCGCGTGTCGGCTAGACCGCCCGATTACTTGAATCAAAACTCCAACTTCTATCACATCCGTGAGTGTTTGCTTGTCATCTTGTTCTTGCTTGTTCTTCGATTGCTTGCAGGTTCAAGGCTGTTCTTGGCACGGCAAGAGCAGCAACAACCAGAGTCGGTGTAACTATCGCTAAGGCGCAGCATCCTTGTGGTTGTTGTAGTCGGGTAGCACAACGTCGATCTCCACCCCCAAATCGTAGTTATCAGGAAACGGTGTACCTGTCGCTCAAGGCGCCACACCATCTTGGTTGTGGTAGTCGGGCAGCCAACGTCGGCTTCCACCAAATTCACCACCTACTCCATCTCTCATCGAAAGATCGGGCTTCCCCGTACCCGTCGGGTCTATTATCGCATATGGAACAAAAAAGTTCAAAAATGTGCCCAATTATCATAATATGAGGTAATAGTAACAAAGGATGTGTTTCTATCGTTTCTGTTCCGGACACGAATATAGCGAAATAGACGACATCCGTAACATGCAAGAATCAAAAGTTCGCTTTCGGAAAAAAAAAGTTCAAAAATGTGCCAGATAACCGTAATATGGTGTAGAAGTACCAAGTGAGTGTTTCTAGCATTTCCAATCCGTACACAAAGTTTGCGAAATAGATGGCACCCGTAACTTGCAAGAATCAAAACATCGCTTCCGGAACAAAAAGGTTCAAAAATGTGCCCAATCATCCTAATATGGTGTAATAGCAACAAAGGATGTGTTTCTAACGTTTCCGTTCCGGACACAATTGTTGTGAAATAGACGGCACCCGTAACATGAGAGAATCAAAAGTTCGCTACCGGCACAAAAAAGTTCAAAAATGTGCCAAATAATCGTAATATGGTGTAAAAGTATCATGTTAGTGTTTCTAGCGTTTTCGATCCGTACACCAAGTTTGCCAAATAGATGACACCCGTAACATGCTAAGAATCAAAACTTCGCTTCTAGAAAAAAGGTTCAAAAACGTGCCCAATCATCCTAATATTGTGTAATAGTTACAAAGGATGTATTTCTAATGTTTTCGTTCCTGACATGAATGTTGTGAAATAGACGGCAGCCGTAACATGCAAGAATCAAAAGTTCACTTCAGCAACAAAAAAGTTCAAAAATGTGCCAAATAACCGTAATATGGTGTAAAAGTACCAAGTGAGTGTTTCAAGCATTTCCGTTCTGTACACAAAGTTTGCGAAATAGACGACACCAGTAACTCATAAGATTAAAACTTCGCTTCTGGAACAAAAAGGTTCATAAACATGTCCAATCATCCTAATATGGTGTAATAGTAACAAAGGTTGTGTTTCTAACGTTTTCGTTCTGTACACGAATGTTGTGAAATAGACGACACCCGTAACATGCAAGAATCAAAAGTTCGCTTCCGAAACAAAAAAGTTCAAAATGTGACAAATAAACGTAATATGGTGTAAAAGTACCAAGTGAGTGTTTCTAGCATTTCCGATCCGTACACAAAGTTTGAAAAATAGACGACACTTGTAAAATGCAAGAAACAAAAACGTTCAAAAATGCGCACAATCATCCTAAAATGGTATAATAGTAAAAAGGATGTGTATCTAACGTTTATGTTCCTAGCACGAATGTTGTCACCCGTAACATTCAAGGAACAGAAAGTCCAAAAACATGCCAAATCATCGAAATATGGTGTAATACTACCAACTGATGTGTTTCTAGCATTTCCATTCCATACACAAAGTTTGCGAAATAGACGACACCCATAACTTGAAAGAGTAAACTTCGCTTCCAGAACAAAAAGGTTCATAAACATGTCCCAATCTCGCTAATATGGTGTAATGATAATAAAGGATGTGTTTCTAACGTTTCCGTTCCGGACACGAATATTGTGAAATAGATGGCACCCGTAACATGCAAGAATTCAAAAGTTTGCTCCCAGAACAAAAAAGTTCAAAAATGTGCCAAATAACCGTAATATGGTGTAGAAGTACCAAGTGAGTGTTTATAGAATTTTCGATCCGTACGACAGAGTTTGCGAAATAAACAGCAGCCGTAACTTGCAAGATTAAAACTTCGCTTCTCGAATGAAAAGGATCATAAACATGTCCAATCATCCTAATATGGTGTAATAGTAACAAAGTATGTGTTTCTAATGTTTCCGTTTCCGAACACGAATGTTGTGAAATAGACGGCACCCATAACATGCAAGAATCAAAAGTTCGCATCGGAACAAAAATGTCAAAAATGTGCCAAATAACCGTAATATTGTGTAAAAGTACCAAGTGAGTGTTTCTAGCATTTCCGATCCGTACACAAGTTTGCAAAATAGACGGCACCATAACTTGCAAGAATGAAAACTTCACTTCTTGAACAAAAGGTTCAAAATCGTTCCTAGTAATCCTAATATGGTGTTGATGAGGACATCGCTAGAAAGGAGGTGTAATAGTAACAAAGGATGTGTTTCTAACGTTTCCGTTTCGGACATGAATGTGGTGACATAGACGACACCTGTAACATGTAAGAATCAAAAAGTTCGCTTATGGAACAAAAAAGTTCAAAAATGTGCCCAATTATCATAATATGAGGTAATAGTAACAAGGATGTGTTTCTACCATTTCCGTTCTGGACACGAATGTAGCGAAATAGACGACATCTGTAACATGCAAGAATCAAAAGTTCGCTTTCGGAAAAGAAAGTTCAAAAATGTTGATGAGGACATCGCTGCCATTGATACAACCACAACAGCAGCCAACACTTCACCGCTTACACCTAAGCAAGGACCAATGACACGCGCCCGTGCAAGTGAACTTAATTATCTGGGGAACTCGTTCCTAGCTGTTCAAGTTAATTATTTTCCAATGGGGTACTATTAAAGTCTTGTGATGACTTTATTATCCTTAAGTGCTTAGGAATTGAACCAGCTAGGAGTGGAGAAGGCAACAATGCAATAAATATTCGTGCACCCGAAGGGACTCTTGTAACTGCAGAAATCCAAGATTAAATGGAGCATATCTTTCAACTCCCAAGGTTGTTTAATGCAAATAAATACTTGTTGGAAAGGTCTCTTCGTCTGCTTTCCAACGGATCAAGAATCAATGGCAGAGGACAGATGAAACGTCCAGAAACTGCCGAAGAACGCTCGTGACTCCATCCTGAGTTTCTAGTTTTCCCTTTAAAAGCAAGTGGTAGCCACAAAAGAACTCGGGTTTTGTTTGATGTAAGATAGCTGCTGCTACTTCCTTGTAACGCGCGTGTCGGCTAGACCGCCCGATTACTTGAATCAAAACTCCAACTTCTATCACATCCGTGAGTGTTTGCTTGTCATCTTGTTCTTGCTTGTTCTTCGATTGCTTGCAGGTTCAAGGCTGTTCTTGGCACGGCAAGAGCAGCAACAACCGGAGTCGGTGTAACTATCGCTAAGGCGCAGCATCCTTGTGGTTGTTGTAGTCGGGTAGCACAACGTCGATCTCCACCCCCAAATCGTAGTTATCAGGAGACGGTGTACCTGTCGCTCAAGGCGCCACACCATCTTGGTTGTGGTAGTCGGGCAGCCAACGTCGGCCTCCACCAAATTCACCACATCCTCCATCTCTCATCGAAAGATCGGGCTCCCCCGTACCCGTAGGGGTCTATTAAGTGGTATCAGATTTCAGGTTGATCGGTGAGAGATCTCCTTCTCCTTTGTTCTTTATTTTTCCTACAGTCCACTTTTGCCCAAAGATAAGTCGATCTGAAAATCCCAAAAAACATTTTGTGCCTTTGCTTTGCTACTTAGCTCTCGGCTTGTTGAATTCACGGTTACTTCTTTGTGTCAAGTTGCTGGTCCTAAGTTTTTACCGCTAGAGTTTTGAGTTCGTGCACCTTGTTCTATCTCCATTTTCATTCTCTAGCTGAAGTTACAAGGAGAGAAAAAGGCAAGTGCAAAACAAAAGCCGCACAAATCAGCAAGAAACAAGGCACAGGCCCAAAAAAAAAAGTCAAAAAAAAAACGGCCTTGTTAGTTGCTTGTCCAAACTCTTGTCCGATCTCTTGTCCGATCTCTTGTCCGATCGGTGGCAAGCAGTGGCAGTTAGTTACTTGTCCAAACTCTTGTCCGATCTCTTGTCCGATCGGTAGCAGGCAGTGGCAGTTTTTCTGCTTGTCCAATCCCTTGTCCGATCTCTTGTCCGATCTGCAGAGAGCTGATTTTGGCCTGTTATTGCTTCCATTTGATTTCAGTTTGCTGTTTTGAGCATTTTGGTGATTACGTTTGGGTGACGGCTCACGTCTCTATCACGGTTTGGACTAGGACCAGCACAGTACCATAGCAGAACGTTTATTCAACTTGCTGTGACTAACGTGGTACTAGCTGTTCCTTTGTGCAATTGTTTTAGCAGCCACCTACAGCTCCACAAAATTATCTACAACACCACCGGGTTGTGCTGGCAGTCACCGTTTGTTGTTGTTCTTGCTGTTTGCCGGCGCCTCCTGCATTGTGTGGTAAGAACTTGCAAGAGCTTGATTTCCTGCTAGTGAGAAAGTGTCTGTGTCCTACCATCTCCTAGCAACTGCTAGGTTTAATCTGCTTGCTTTTGTATTTCTTTTGTACTAACCATGTCAGCTGATGCGAGTGAGACGCTTCCACATTCACCACGTACGAGGGGCATCATTCAACATTTCGAACGCCAACTAAGGTTGCACACAGAAGCCCTCAATGAGGATGTTCAAGTCACCAATGAGCGCATTGGTCAATTAGAGGCGGCGCAGATTCTTGCCAACAACCAGCTGACCACATTAGAGAGAACAGCTGGGGCTATTAACACCTCTCTTGCAGCAATCAATGTGCGATTAGAGAGGATGGAACAAGCTGGGCTCGGAGAGTTGGAACACCGTGATGATGACGGCCATACCTCCATTGCTAGCGCCGCAAGATATGACGACCTAGAGTATTCAGCGGATACCGAGCTTGATAATGGATCTTTCAGGTCTCGACGGCAACCACGTCGCCACTATCAAGGTATGGTTGGCCGAGCTCCACGACGTGAGGTACGTGACAACGATGATTCCCTACGCAGGATTAAATTCTCCATACCATCTTTTGATGGGAAATATGATCCTGATGCATATCTGACTTGGGAGCTGTCGGTAGATCAAAAATTTGCATGCCATGAATTTCCTGATGATAAAAAGGTTAGAGCTGCCACTAGTGAATTCACTGACTTTGCTTCTGTTTGGTGGCATGAGTATCAAACTAAAAATCCAGCTATTGTACCACAAACTTGGAATGCTTTAAAAAGAATCATGCGTAGTCGTTTTGTTCCTTCCTATCATGCTCGAGACTTGTTGCATAAATTACAACAGCTTAGGCAAGGCAACAAATCGGTTGAGGAGTACTATCAGGAACTACAAATAGGCATGATGAGATGTGGTCTAGTTGAAAATGAAGAGGCTGCGATGGCTCGATTCATGGGTGGTTTAACTAGAGAAATTCAGGATATATTGGCTTACAAGGAGTACACTAATGTCACTCGATTATTTCATCTTGCTTGTAAGGCTGAAAGGGAAGTGCAGGGACGCCGCAAAATAAATAACACTCCTGCAGGACGGACTACATCGTGGCAGCCCCGCACAAGTGCCGCTGGCCCTAAACATGATTTTCAGAGAGATGCTTCCAATCGGCAGTCCACAACTACATCAAAATCAGCACCTATCCGTACTACCGAGACAGCAAAAGGATCCACCCAAGCTGCAGCCAACACTTCTTCTTCCGTCGCTTCCACCGGGAGAATGAAGGACATCCAATGTCTCCGATGCAAAGGATTTGGGCACATACAAAGGGACTGTCCAAGCAAGCGTGTGCTGATCGTACGAGAAAATGGTGAGTATTCATCAGCTAGTGATTTAGATGATGAAACATATGCCATGCTTGCTGCCCAAGATGCAGGAAATAATAATGATGATGAAGAACACATTGGGGCTGAACATGCTGAACACTACGAGAGTCTTGTTGTAAGGCGTATCTTGAGTGCACAAATGATTCAAGCTGAACAGAACCAGCGACACAATCTGTTCCAAACAAAGTGTGTAGTTTTGGAACGATCGTGTCGCATTATTATTGATGGAGGAAGCTGCAACAACTTGGCGAGTGCCACCATGGTAGCAAAACTTGGGATGAAAACACTTCCACACCCACATCCCTACTACATCCAATGGTTCAATGATAGTGGTAAGCTTAAGGTAACACGTATGGTCCGAGTGGAATTTACAATTGGTTCATACCATGATTACATTGATTGTGATGTGGTACCTATGCAAGCTTGCTCTATGTTATTTGGTAGACCTTGGCAATTTGATAAGGATACATTGCATCATGGTAAATCAAATCAATATTCTTTCATGCATAATGAGAAGAAGCTTGTTTTGCACCCTATGTCTCCCGATGCTATTTTGAGGGATGAAGTTGCTAGAGCTTGCAAGGAGAAAAACAAGAAATCTGCTCAAAATGACAGTGGTGTTGTGAACGGATCGGTTCAACCTACGAATGACAAATCTAAATCTGCTCATGTTGGAAAAAATGACATAAAATTGAAAAGTGCTTGTTTCCTTGCTTCAAAATCTGATTTACTTGAATTAAATGACGACGCCATGATCTGCTATGTGTTTGTTTGCAAAGAAGCTTTGTTCTCACTTCACGACATACCATCTACTTTGCCTCCTACTGTCACTAATCTTTTGCAGGAATATGCTGATGTGTTTCCACAAGAAGTGCCACCCGGGCTACCACCAATCAGAGGTATTGAGCATCAGATTGACCTCATCCCTGGGGCTTCCTTGCCAAATCGAGCGCCATACAGGACCAACCCGGAGGAGACCAAGGAGATTCAGCGACAAGTTCAGGAATTACTCGACAAAGGGTTATGTGCGTGAGTCCCTTAGTCCTTGCTCTGTTCCTGTTCTGTTGGTTCCAAAGAAAGATGGATCATGGCGCATGTGTGTAGATTGCCGAGCAATTAATAACATTACCATCAGATATCGTCATCCTATTCCTAGGTTAGATGATATGCTTGATGAACTTAGTGGCTCGATGATTTTCTCTAAAATTGATTTGCGTAGTGGATACCACCAAATTCGCATGAAGCTAGGGGATGAATGGAAAACAGCGTTCAAAACCAAGTTCGGTTTGTATGAGTGGTTGGTCATGCCTTTTGGCCTCACTAATGCACCTAGCACTTTCATGAGATTAATGAATGAAGTTTTACGTGCTTTCATTGGGAGATTTGTGGTAGTTTACTTTGATGACATCTTGATCTATAGCACATCTCTAGAAGAACATCTTGAACATTTACGTGCTGTTTTTAATGCTTTACGCAATGCACGCTTATTTGGTAACATTGACAAGTGCACCTTTTGCACAGATAGAGTCTCTTTTCTTGGCTATGTTGTGACACCACAGGGAATTGAAGTTGATCAAGCCAAGGTGGAGGCAATACACAGTTGGCCGGTTCCTACCACGGTCACGCAAGTCCGAAGCTTTCTCGGGCTTGCTGGATTCTATCGCCGATTTGTGAAGGACTTCAGCACCATAGCAGGCCCACTGCACGAGCTTACAAAGAAGGGTGCTCCGTTCACCTGGGGGAAGGCGCAAGAGGTTGCATTTAACACTTTGAAGGATAGGTTAACTCATACACCCCTTCTCCAATTACCAGATTTCAATAAGACTTTTGAATTAGAATGTGATGCTAGTGGTATTGGGTTGGGAGGTGTCTTGTTGCAAGAAGGAAAGCCTATTGCTTATTTTAGTGAGAAACTGAATGGGCCTAGTTTGAACTATTCCACTTATGATAAAGAATTATATGCTCTAGTTCGAACTTTGGAAACATGGCAACATTATTTATGGCCTAAAGAATTTGTTATACATTCTGATCATGAATCTTTGAAGCACATTAGGAGCCAAACCAATCTGAACCGTCGGCATGCCAAGTGGGTAGAATTTATTGAGTCCTTTCCTTATGTCATCAAACATAAGAAAGGAAAAGATAATGTCATTGCAGATGCCTTGTCTCGCCGTTATACTATGTTATCCCAACTTGATTTTAAGATCTTTGGCTTGGAAACAATTAAAGAACAATATGCTTTTGATGATGATTTCAAAGATGTGTTGCTGCAATGTAAAGAAGGGAGAACATGGAACAAGTTTGTTCTCACTGATGGCTTCGTGTTTCGGGCTAACAAATTATGCATTCCAGCTAGTTCTGTGCGTCTGTTACTATTGCAGGAAGCACATGGCGGTGGGTTGATGGGGCACTTTGGTGTGAAGAAGACAGAAGACATCCTAGCAAGCCATTTCTATTGGCCAAAGATGAGAAGGGATGTGGAGCGGTTTGTTGCTCGCTGCACCACCTGTCAAAAAGCTAAGTCCCGTCTTAATCCACATGGTTTGTACATGCCTCTCCCTGTTCCTAGTACTCCATGGGAGGATATTTCTATGGACTTTGTTTTAGGACTGCCTAGAACAAAGAAGGGGAGGGATAGTATTTTTGTTGTTGTGGACAGGTTTTCTAAAATGGCACACTTCATACCATGTCACAAAACTGATGATGCTACCCATATTGCTGATTTGTTCTTTCGTGAAGTTGTTCGTTTGCATGGGGTACCAAACACTATTGTGTCAGATCGGGATGCCAAATTTCTTAGTCATTTTTGGAAAACCTTATGGGCTAAATTGGGAACTAAATTACTCTTTTCTACTACTTGTCATCCTCAAACTGATGGACAAACAGAAGTTGTAAACCGTAGTTTATCTACCATGCTTAGGGCTGTTCTGAAACATAATATCAAATTGTGGGAAGAATGTTTGCCTCATATTGAATTTGCTTACAATCGTTCGCTGCATTCGACTACTAAATTATGCCCTTTTGAGATTGTGTATGGTTTTGTCCCTCGTGCTCCCATTGATCTTATGGCCATTCCACCTTCAGAAAAATTGAATTTTGATGCTTCTCGCCGTGCTGAACTGATTCTTAAGATGCATGAGCAAACTAAGGCAAACATTGAGGCCATGAATGCTAAGTATCAACAAGCCGGTAGCAAGGGTAGAAAGCATGTTACTTTTGAACCTGGTGATTTAGTTTGGGTTCATTTGAGAAAGGATAGATTTCCGGATTTAAGAAAGTCTAAATTACTACCACGAGCTGCTGGACCCTTCAAAGTGCTTCAAAAAATAAATGATAATGCATATAAAATTGAGTTGCCTGCAGATTTCGGGGTTAGTCCCTCTTTTAACATTGCAGATTTGAAACCATACTTGCGTGAGGAGGACACGTTCGAGTCGAGGACGACTCTGTTGCAAGAAGGGGAGGATGATGAGGACATCGCTGCCATTGATACAACCACAACAGCAGCCAACACTTCACCGCTTACACCTAAGCAAGGACCAATGACACGCGCCCGTGCACGTGAACTTAATTATCTGGTGAACTCGTTCCTAGCTGTTCAAGTTAATTATTTTTCCAATGGGGTACTATTAAAGTCCTTGTGATGACTTTATTATCCTTAAGTGCTTAGGAATTGAACCAGCTAGGAGTGGAGAAGGCAACAATGCAATAAATATTCGTGCACCCGAAGGGACTCTTGTAACTGCAGAAATCCAAGATTAAATGGAGCATATCTTTCAACTCCCAAGGTTGTTTAATGCAAATAAATACTTGTTGGAAAGGTCTCTTCGTCTGCTTTCCAACGGATCAAGAATCAATGGCAGAGGACAGATGAAACGTCCAGAAACTGCCGAAGAACGCTCGTGACTCCATCCTGAGTTTCTAGTTTTCCCTTTAAAAGCAAGTGGTAGCCACAAAAGAACTCGGGTTTTGTTTGATGTAAGATAGCTGCTGCTACTTCCTTGTAACGCGCGTGTCGGCTAGACCGCCCGATTACTTGAATCAAAACTCCAACTTCTATCACATCCGTGAGTGTTTGCTTGTCATCTTGTTCTTGCTTGTTCTTCGATTGCTTGCAGGTTCAAGGCTGTTCTTGGCACGGCAAGAGCAGCAACATCCGGAGTCGGTGTAACTATCGCTAAGGCGCAGCATCCTTGTGGTTGTTGTAGTCGGGTAGCACAACGTCGATCTCCCCCCAAATCGTAGTTATCAGGAGACGGTGTACCTGTCGCTCAAGGCGCCACACCATCTTGGTTGTGGTAGTCGGGCAGCCAACGTCGGCCTCCACCAAATTCACCACATCCTCCATCTCTCATCGAAAGATCGGGCTCCCCCGTACCCGTAGGGGTCTATTAACATCCGTAACATGCAAGAATCAAAAGTTCGCTTTCAGAAAAAAAAGTTCAAAAATGTGCCAGATAACCGTTATATGGTGTAGAAGTACCAAGTGAGTGTTTCTAGCATTTCCAATCCGTACACAAAGTTTGCAAAATAGATGGCACCCGTAACTTGCAAGAATCAAAACATCGCTTCTGGAACAAAAAGGTTCAAAAATGTGCCCAATCGTCATAATATGGTGTAATAGCACAAAGGATGTGTTTCTAACGTTTTCGTTCCGGACACAATTGTTGTGAAATAGACGGCACCCGTAACATGAGAGAATCAAAAGTTCGATACCGGCACAAAAAAGTTCAAAAATGTGCCAAATAATCATAATATGGTGTAAAAGTATCATGTTAGTGTTTCTAGCGTTTTCGATCCGTACACCAAGTTTGCCAAATAGATGACACCCGTAACATGCAAGAATCAAAACTTCGCTTCTAGAAAAACGTTCAAAAACGTGCCCAATCATCCTAATATTGTGTAATAGTTACAAAGGATGTATTTCTAATGTTTTCGTTCCTGACACGAATGTTGTGAAATAGACGGCAGCCGTAACATGCAAGAATCAAAAGTTCGCTTCAGCAACAAAAAAGTTCAAAAATGTGCCACATAACCGTAATATGGTGTAAAAGTACCAAGTGAGTGTTTCAAGCATTTCCGTTCTGTACACAAAGTTTGCGAAATAGATGACACCAGTAACTCATAAGATTAAAACTTCGCTTCTGGAACAAAAAGGTTCATAAACATGTCCAATCATCCTAATATGGTGTAATAGTAACAAAGGTTGTGTTTCTAACGTTTTCGTTCTGTACACGAATGTTGTGAAAGAGACGACACCCGTAACATGCAAGAATCAAAAGTTCGCTTCCGAAACAAAAAAGTTCAAAATGTGACAAATAAACGTAATATGGTGTAAAAGTACTAAGTGAGTGTTTCTAGCATTTCTGATCCGTACACAAAGTTTGAAAAATAATGTTTTCGTTCCTGACATGAATGTTGTGAAATAGACGGCAGCCGTAACATGCAAGAATCAAAAGTTCACTTCAGCAACAAAAAAGTTCAAAAATGTGCCAAATAACCGTAATATGGTGTAAAAGTACCAAGTGAGTGTTTCAAGCATTTCCGTTCTGTACACAAAGTTTGCGAAATAGACGACACCAGTAACTCATAAGATTAAAACTTCGC